>APFE030768517.1:437430-469845 GCA_000404065.3 Pinus taeda | reverse complement strand
AATCTATTTAGGATCTCTTAGATCCTTGATTACAACATCATGAGGTGAAAATTCAACAATTTTACCTTCACCTGAATGACTTATCTGATATACAGATAAAATGTTGTTGGATAAGGTTGGAACACATAATACATCATTAAACTGACCATTGTCTAGATGAACAGTTCCAGTCCCTACAACATTAAGAGATCTATCATCACCAACATATATATTCTTGGTGTTACAATCATGTAAAGAAGAAAACATGGCTTTGTTTTTGGCCATGTGATAAGAGGCTCCAGAATCAATGAGCCACTCGTGAGAATGAGAAGAAGAAGATACATTTAATGCATAACCAGACTGAGATGATTGACAACGACATGCAGAAAGTGCCATTCCTGAAGATGAAGTTGAAGTTGAAGTAGAAGAATGCTCCACATGGATGTTATGTTTCTTCATTGCGGCTTCCAAGGCTTCCATCTTCTTAAAGCATTTAGATTCTAAGTTGCCATCTCGATTACAAAAGTTACAATGTCTATCAGTCTTCTTCCATTTGTTTTTATTGGTCTTATCATTTTGCTGAAATGATCTTTCATTTTGAGACTGAGTTTGCTTAGGACCCTTGTTTGGTTTAGGACCATTCTTTTTAGGATAGGACTTCTTAGGATTCTTTAAATTTGGTTGCTGCTGGGCGGCTAACGCTTTCTTGGAAGAGTTTCCAAGATTAAGAAGACCAAGGTGTAAGAGTTTTTCTTGTTCTCTTATTAAAGAATCACAAAAAGAGTCAAAGGAAGGGGCCTTGTAGTCTTTTCCTTGACAAATAAAAGCTTCCCTTGTAGAATGGAAGGTGGAAACAAATACAGAGCAGGCTGGTCCCAACTTTGTAAGGATGGAATAAATAAGGTTACTATCTTCTTTCTTAACCTTAACACCTTCCAAGAGATATCTAAGGGTCTTGAATTTGGACAAGAAATCTTCAATGCAAGAAAAATTATTAGGATCCAATGCAAGCAACTCATTTTCAAGTTGATGGGCTCTAATTTCATTTTTAATCCCAAAAACTTTAGTGATTTGTTCTAATGCTGCATGAGGAGTATCAAGATGTGCAATATGAAATCTAAGATCAGGAGAAATAGACATCCCTATCAAACCACGTGCTTGATCTTGTCTATTTTCCCATTTTGCAACCTTGTCTTCATCTGTTGGTTTCTTCTCTTGGCCCGTGGCTATTCTGTAGAGACCTTTACTTCTAAGTAAATCTTCCATGTATGATGCACATTGGAAGTAGTTAGTGCTGTCAAGAATGACTTGGCATGGACTTTCCATTTTAAAAAAAAACTGAAGCTGAAGATGCTGAAAGTAAGTGTTCCAATGGATAGATTTCGAAAAATTAGGCTGTTTTAAAAAAAACGGCTTTGAAAAAGGCTTCCGGATGAAGAAGTTATGGCTTTTTGAAAAAAAATTGTTGAAGTTGCCGGCAAAGTGCGCGAATGTGCGAGAATGAAAAAAAAACGCCCCCACAAAATGGAGATTTGAACCCAAGACCTCTACTCTCTTAAAATAGCTTTGAACCAATTGATCTATACAAAATATTTGAGAGAGAGAGAGAGAGAGAGAGAGAGAAAGAGAGAGGGAGGGGGGCTTTGGGTTGCGTGCTTGCCTTGAGAAACCTCTTTTTCCCTACAAAACACAAAACACAAAACCCAACACGGACATGCAAAAAAAAACGAACCTTATGGTTCGAAGTTAGCTTTACCCAAAAAACTAAATATTTAAAAAAAAATTAGCTTTAGCCGAAAAACTAAATATTTTTCTCAATGTTTCTGATTTTCCGAGATCACACTAAGGTGCAGGGAAAAGAGCATACGCATGAGAAAAAAATCCTTCCTTTCTGTTTCTGATTTGCCCAGATCGCACAGAGTCGCAGCGCAAAGAGCATACGCAGAAATGAAAGGTATAGATCCGGTTAAAAAAAAACTAAATAAACCGAAACCGAAATAAGCAGAGAGAAAATAACAGTAAACTACAAATAAAGACTGTATACCTCCAGATCTTGAAAATGACGCAGATAGGGCTACCGGAAACCTTTTCGCGTGAAACGAAAGGGGTTCCTCACTGGAACATATGCTCCGAACACAACAGAGCAGTCCTCTCGGCCCGAAAGCAGTCAGAAACAGTAGATCTAGGAAACGACAGCCGCATGCAGTTCTACCGGCTTCAGATTTGGATCACCAACGGACGCGGCCCTCAAATAGCTCTGATACCATGTAGGAATTTACAGGGTAAGTTCCTCAGACAGAACACCAGAAGGACACTGCTCAAAAACAGATCAGAGATCAATACATTAGTATTTTGACGTGGTTAAAACCCTCAGAGAGGGAAACAGTCCACGACCTGCGCCATCGTGGCTACTACAGGCAATTTATTAATAAAAGAATGAAAATTTACATAAGCTTCTCTCATGCACGGTTAACCTACAAATGACCCTCCACGCGCTTTAAATAGAATTCATGGACCAATCGGGTGTCAAGCCACGGATCAAGTGTCGGTAATACCGAGGAGAGAATGAACCGTCGGATCACTACATATCGTGATCGTTGGATTGTAAGTTACAAAATGTACAACGGTAAAGAAACATACTTTACCTAACTCTATACTAGACCGAGTTGAACTTAACTATTTCCTATGTGTCGGAATATCCTAACAAGACCTCCATTATAAATAAATACAATGTATGAAACAATATGAGATGATCTTATTATTAGGACTCCTTGGTGTATATATATAGGAGAGAATGGGTACAATTACAATGAAAGTGTACAAAGAAAGGTTCTAGCCTACATAATATTATAATAGTAGAAATTCAATATCTATGGATCAATGAGGAGTTTAATGGCATTAACATCATGCCCCTCCCATTCAAACAAGTTTTATGATCAAAACTCTTAGTTACAGGTTTTGTTTCATGAATGTATCATCTTCCCATGACACATTTTCGGAAGGTTCTTCCATTTGATGAGGAACTAACTAATTGTTTGATTTGTTAGCTTTTTAATGCTTGTTTGAAGGAATGGTTTCCTTATCAAATATTTGATAAATAGTTTATATTGGGATCCTGTCATTAATTAGATTCTTTATTTAAGAAACAAGGATTGAAATTGGATGCACATGTGAAGTTGGAGGCAACTGCAATTTGTAAGCCATGCTTACAATCCTCTGCAACACCTTATTTGTAGCGGCCATAATACATGAGTGCTAATTGATTGTGTTTCTTTCCTTAGTTGAACAAGATTTATTTATATGTTTGTAGTCTCAAAATTACACAAACGCGCACATCAAATTCCCTTTCAAAGGGATGTTGATTTGGTCATTCTCACAAAAATACCTAATCCCACACTTTAAATCATATTTTGTGGTATGACCAAGTTGCCCTTCAATAGCTTGAAAACCTATTGTTGATATCCTACGTGCTCCTCTAGTGATTCAAACTTTGCAATACTTTTCAAGGGTGATGTGATGGATGGAGGATAATATCCCTAAAGCACCATAAAAGTGGGCATTTTTATGAAGTATGAAATGATGTGTTGTACCAATATTCTACCAATGAAAACCACTTGATTGGATATCTAATACTTATAATAATATTTGGGATTCCATGTAGCTTTTGGACTCTTTGCATGAATGTTGTTGCCACTGTACTTATTTTAAAAGGATGAGAAAGAGAGAAAAAATTGGCATACTATGTCAATCTATCTATCTAAAAGTCATTGCATTTAACCCAATTTAATTTTTGTAATTAAATTGGGTTAAATGCAATGAATTTTAGATAGATAGATTGCCAATTATTATATATATATATATTTTTACGTAAATTATTTTAAATTCTAGGAATGTTATTAAGTTATTACAACTTTTCACACACTACCACCACTATCGTCATCATTATTACCATCATTATACTCTTCATCATCATCATTACCACCACCATCATCATCATTATTACGATCATTATCATCTTCATCGTCATTATTGCCATCATTATCCTCCTCCTCATCATCATTAACACCACCATCATCATCATATTTTAGAACATTTTATATCTTAAGAATACAATACACACATAAATACATTTAAAATTAAATTTATAAATAATATTAAATAATTAAAAATAGCATAATCTACAAGCTATGATTTTGCTAGGAAAATAATGGTTTTCCCAACACAATTTTAATCTAGTGGAATTTTTGGGAAATGGAGGTTATGGCTCTCAAGTTTTAGGTTTAGGCACTACAAGTTTCAGATTTAGGTGCTACAAGGGTTCTTGAGAGTTTTTTATCTTTTGACAAAAAAAAATAGCTAGATTATGACTAAAAAAATTCTTTCTAGGTGCAATCGTCATCTTCTTAGACAAGTACAAAAACTTATGTATATTTTTTTTTTTTTTTTATTTAATACTTAATCTCACTTATAAATCATAAATAAGGTGTAGTCTAAGTTATAGACGAAATGGTCTTTTTTTAGGGCATTTTCTCTCGTTAAGTTTAACCAAAAATTGACAAAGGTTTTTCAAAACTTGAGTTTAAGTTGTTTAATCTAATGCCCCATGGGTTCTTCAAGTGTTGAGTGGATTTATGCATTAAAAATCACAATCTTCCTTGAAATTGTGTCAGTGAATTATGGTGAAAAAACTATTTTATCTATATATTAGATTAGAATACGCCACATAAATAACATACTCTAATTTTATTTTAAAATATTTAAAAAAACTCTAATTTAATATGGTCTAACCCATGGATACCTATTTCAATATGAAAATGGTTCAATATTTATTATAATGATAATTATTCTAAATGATAACTAAAATAATAAATTTTATGGAAAGAAAATATGCAAAATCCAAAAAAGATAACCTTTTATTTTAAAAACTCATATTTAAAAAATGTTGTAATAATATAAGAAATGATAAAATATATTTTATTTTATAAAAAATCTAAAAATATATATTTAATTTATAAAAATATTTCTATACAATACAGCGCAATTTATAAATTAATATTTCACATTTTAATATTTAATATTTACAGAGCCATATGAATATGAATAATTAACTTGTTAAGTAATCAAAAGCAACATTTTACCGAATGTTTCGAAAATGACATTTTACACAACCTTGTAATTCAAAATAATTGAAGACATGGAAACAACATAAGCACACAAACTGTACTTATTGCCTTTTACATTAAGGATGGTTTGTAGAATGTAACAAGGTCCCATGTAAAATTATACTCAAGTTTTGGGATTTTATGCAACCTTCATTTGTAGAAATGAAGTTTTCATTATGAATGCAATAAATTTTTATCGTGGAGTTTACTTATGGGCCTACCTACACAATAAACTATTTTTTCCTCCCCTTTAGACCTTTCTACTATTAAGTAAAGTAAGAGTGAGTTGCTACTTCTTAGTTGGTTGTGCGCCATTGCTTTATTAGTTTCTTTTTGCGTAACTTGCGTAGACACTATTTGTAAAATCCTCGTTAGATAATTGATGATAGCTGATTTTTCCAACTCAACTCTTTGTTTTTTTAAGGATCTTCTCTATTTCAATATGACACATTATCTAAGAAATTTGTCATATGTGTTATGTTCAAGAAATTTATTTTATTATATTTTTGGACTTTGAGAGTTTTTTCACAACCTTGTTATCCTTATTGAAGTTGAAAAATTTAATAATCATTATTTGAGATAGATTATTTAAAAACCTTGAACATGACTTTGAGTAAGGGCTTTGTTTGTAATGAGATGAACTTCCAAATCTTCTATTCCTCCAATGTGATAATTTACACATAACCAAGTTATAAATTCAACGCATAAACAAAGGCAATATAATATAACTATTCTCATACATGGCTTCCCCTAACTGCGAGGAATGTGATAATTTACACATAACCAAGTTATAAATTCAACGCATAAACAAAGGCAATATAATATAACTATTCTCATACATGGCTTCCCCTAACTGCGAGGAGGTGCTGAAGTTAATAGGGCTCTCCTAGCAGATATAACTTCCAGCTGCTTGGCCGGATTGGGCATCACTTCTTTCACTCCATTGGCAGTACAGAATCGGTCCATCCATGCGCGTAACAACGGCACATTCTCCACATCTATTAAAACGGTATCTGTAGCTTTCTCGAGGCCTTTGAGGAACGGTAACATACTGCCCAGTGCGATGTCAACCAAGCCTATCTCATCTCCTCCAAAATACTGTTTTCCTGAGAAGCAGCCGTTCGTTCGCAGAGCATCCTCTATTGAAAGAAATCTTGCCACCGATTCTTCCGCTGCTTTATGTTGCTGCGCTCCCTGGTCAAATAAAACTCCTCTCAGACATTGAAGAAGCTGAAGCCACAGATAATAAGCATGAGTTTGTTACAAAATAGAAAAAAGGGTAATGGAGACTCAAAAATACAAATAAATGAAAAGGATGGGAAGTGGATGCTGATGATTATTATGAAGCATCTGAATCACCTTGTCGTCTATGAAAGCAGTCCAGAAGCGGGCAATGGCTCGATCATATGGATCTTTGGGCAAGAGCTTTGGCGCATTCTTGTCCCATACCTCCTCGATGTACTGCATTATAATCATGGATTCACAAATAGGCTTTCCATTGTGGATAAGCACTGGAATCTTCTTGTGAACAGGGTTTGATTGCAGCAGCAGTTCGCTCTTATTTTGCATATCCTCTTCGATTAACTCGTAATCGACCCCTTTAAGAGACAACGCTATGCAAACCCTAAGGACGAACGGACTTTCCCTCAAACCTAAAACTTTCACTTGCCCCCTTTCTCCACAGGCCTCCTTCGCCATCACACTGAAAATGTATTGTAATGCAAGGTTTCTTTTGCCTCAGAATGGCATCTATACATGTTATGCTACTACCCAAACGCCGTAAATATATAGCCTCCCCACGAGCGCTAGTTGCTCCACCAAGGTGTCCCGACTTTGAATGAAAGCTAGTTGCTATCCAAGTCTGAATAAAAAAATGTCGGAACATAATGACGTAATGCATGATATGGGCAGTTCATTTAAATTATAAAGCAAAACCTGAAGTATACAGCGGAAACGTAACGCATGATCTAACATACACACCCCGAAACAATATTTTTTTGAACCCTGTCCTCTAATTAATGCATGATCTAATATACACACCCCAAAACAATTTTATTTGAACCTTTTTATCGAATTACACGTATTGGTTATATGTTTTTTTAATAGAATTGGAAATATAAATTTTTATTAAATGGTAAATTTTAATTGTTTAGAAAAAAATAAATTAAAAGTACAAGTAAATTTAAGATTCTATTTTTTTTTATATAAAACATTACATTCATACCATTTAAATAAATAAAACTTGATAATCCAAAAAAAATGTCGAAAAATGACAAAAACGCGGTCACGCTACTGCATTTTATATCGCTGTCGCAGTTACTATTGTCTCAGAGGCTGTCAGTACGTCACGTTGTCTATGACCTGTCCCAACACGGGGATATGTGCCACGAGCACCATCTAGAGTCGATTTGACCAACTTACATGTGTAGAAGTGTATTTGATCTGGTAGTTTTAGGAGGTCATCAAATAATTTGGAAATTTTCGGATGTGTTCCATAAAATTTGGTAGAATATATATTTTTTAATTATATGGTCAATCGGTAACGGCGAGGTTTAATTTAGAGGAGACCCAAGATCAAACCTCATAGCTGCCATTATAACACCAAGAGCCATAACCAACCACCTGCAAGTCGAGTATACTAAGTTCCTATGATTTTAGCAAGAGCAAACTCACGGGAAAGGGGAATCTGCCCCTCTAGCTGCCATCACACCAGGTCATTGTACTCAATGAGATTTGAACTTCGGTCTCCCCAGGCTTCGCCCATGTGACTTACCGTCAAACCACACATCACTGTACTTGGTAGAATACTTTTTAAATACGAGTTTTTTTGGAAGGGAGGGGCTAGTTCCCAAAAGAAGTGATATTGGGCCCTCTTTTTTTTACATATATACATCATATCAGACAAGCTGACAACTGTCACATCAAATCCTTCACAGCAACCGGAATATTCACAATGGAACAACATAGGCTACAGCGCAACAACACGATGGAGGTTCAAACGCGGGCGGGGTGCGAGTTAGCCGATTGCCCCAACTGCTGAGCCGTGCACTCATGTGCTTTTTTAAATACGAGTTATTGTTGTTAAGTTTCGGGATTTTGAGTTGTGATGATATTAAATCTATTTTTATCATCGATAAAACTATTGAGACACTTTCATGGTCAGATTGAAAAACACTTTCATGGTCAGATTGAAAAAAAAAATAGCTTTGACGAAAAATAATTACTCCAGTTTTGTTAATATTGAGAGCTTAAATTCGTCCCATAATTATTGTAATTTTTGTAGTATTGAAGTTTAAATAATATTGAAAGTTGCACAATATTAAATAGTTTAAGTTTGATACTATTGAAGGTTTTAAAAAGGTGAAATTTGGTTGCACAACAATAGAAAGTTATGTATGGTTATGATGGGACAATTCATAGTGGTACGGGTGGCAATTCGCGGTGGAATAATTAGCGGGAAAAGAAAAATTCGAAACATAAGGATGATGAATTAAAGGGTAATTTTTTATTCCCAAATATTTTAAGAATATTGTCAACGCACTATGCATTTAAGACAAATGGGAATGTGAGTGACACACAAGTTTTCCTAATTGTTCATAAGATTGTCCGTAGGTATGCTTATTGACTTAGATTTTCGATTCAACATGAAATTAATATGGTGAGCATATCAATTGGTGTTTAAGGTGGAATAGAAATGGATAAGAAAGCATAAAGTTTAAAAGGAATAGGGAAAATATTTTTTAGAAAATACCAATGTAATGGGATGTATGATGAAATGTATGATGAAGATTGCATTATAAAGGGTATTGAACAAAATTTTAAATGAAATTATATGGTCAATAAGGAATGATGCTATATTAAAGATAGCGAAGGAAAAGTTAGTGAAACATGTTTTAGATATGAAGCATATGTAAACATACAATATGAATGCCTAAAGAATAAGAGTATAGAAAGAAAAATCGTCCAAGAAGCTTATGTTGAGTAGTGGTTACAATTGCAATTGGAGAAGATATTGACAATGTACCAAAAAAAAGGAAGAGGCTTTAAGGTTTAGAATGACATTATTAAAACATGAGGCACAACCTAAAAGTGGATGAACATTTTAGCAAATGGCCATCTTGAAGACACAATGCAAGCTTGGAGGTAAGCCTTATAATATTTTCCAAAACCCAAATGGATATAGAGTGTGTTTCCTTCCAAAGAGGAATCAAGTAAATATGTTAAAACATTGTATGGTTAGATATTGCTAAATATGCTAAAAAATTGTATGGTTAGATTTTGCTTTGGAGATTATATCAAGGTGTTATGTAGCGTATTATCTATGGATGCATGTGATTTTGTAATTAACAGACGTTAATAGTGTAAGGTAATGTGATGAAGCATATAGTAATGAATTTTGAAATTATGAAACACCTCGATAGTAAAAGGTAGTTCATCAAGGTTAAGTCAATCACATTACACTCCTAGTTGTAAATAAGCATAAGAATAAGAATGGCAATTTGCACACATTGTCTACTTATTTCAACTCAACAATCTAATGTATTTAAGGATTTGATCCATATATCTGACTTGTAATATTGCTTGTGATAAGTATCATGCCTCTTTACATTGGATTTTCTTTCTAATCCTTTGGTTATATTCTTACTATAAATATGCTCTTCTTATATGTGACTTTGGTGGTGTATTTGATAGATAACACTATTATTAAAATAAATGGGTGTAGCTTAGTTTGGCTTTAAGTTAGTTATACATGTTTCAATGAGCTTATTCTCTGAGATATTAGTGATAATTATTTTAGTGATTTATTTGATTGAAGTAAATTTATTTTGAATGATAAGAAATCCATTATAATATTTGAATCAACATCATAGTACCCCACCATTACTGATAGATTGTCAATGAGGTTTGTTTTTAATGACATGATTACTTTTATTGATTATGAAAGGTTCTTCTTGTTATTGTGTGTATTTTTTGGCGAATTCACTTTAAAACCCAACATTTTGGGGTATTCTATAAGTAGATAATACCACTAAATACATCCAAAAATGGTCATTGGGGGAATCCTAGAAATAAAGATATTAGTCAATTTCATTTGAACCAAAAAGAAAATTAAAAAGATGAAAACTAGCCAGAGTTTGAATAGTGAGTAGGGATTGGGGATACCTTTAAGCATTCAGAACGAAATGTTCATATAGATTTCACTAATGGGACCAAGTTCTAACATGAAATAGATTTGGAGAGGGGACACATGCAAGGATAAAAGGATGACAACAATGAGTTGTTGGGGAAAACCATAAACTTTGAATGAATCCAAAAAACAAACATTCTGATACATAATTCTTATATAAGGAGTTTGTAAAGTAATCTATGCTATGTGGGAAAAAAATGTAATATATATCAAAAGAATCACCCAGATGATCTATCAAAATTTGGTACTCTTGATTGTATGAGGTCTAAAAATGATCATTTTTTCACCCTCCAGACCTATTCAGAAGCTCAAAAGCATAATAATTCATTAATTCAGTGGATCAAATTCTAAGGTACCATAAGTGACACCGTGCTAAATTGATATAATATAACTAATCAGAAGTTACACTATAAATATTTAGATTGTTATGATGCAAACACATTGAAAATGATAAAAGGTAAATCAATATAATTCAATTGTAGGGGGAGACCTCCATTATAAATAAATACAATGTATGAGACAATATGAGATGATCTTATTATTAAGTCTCCTTGGTGTATATATATAGGAGAGAATGGGTACAATTACAATTAAAGTGTACAAACAAAGGTTCTAGCCTACATAATATTATAATAGTAGAAATTCAATATCTATGGATTAATGAGGAGTTTAATGGCATTAACATCATGCCCCTCCCATTCAAACAAGTTTTATGATCAAAACTATTAGTTATAGGTTTTGTTTCATGAATGTATCATCTTCCCATGACACATTTTCGGAAGGTTCTTCCATTTGATGAGGAACTAACTAATTGTTTGATTTGCTAGCTTTTTAATGCTTGTTTGAAGGAATGGTTTCCTTATCAAATATTTGATAAATAGTTTAGATTGGGATCTTGTCATTAATTAGATTCTTTATTTAAGAAACAAGGATTGAAATTGGATGCACATGTGAAGTTGGAGGCAACTGTAATTTGTAAGCCATGCTCACAATCCTCTACAACACCTTATTTGTAGCGGCCATAATACATGAGTGCTAATTGATTGTGTTTCTTCCCTTAGTTGAACAAGATTTATTTATATGTTTATAGTCTCAAAATTACAGAAACTCGCACATCAAATTCCCTTTCAAAGGGATGTTGATTTGGTCATTCTCACAAAAATACCTAATCCCACACTTTAAATTATATTTTGTGGTATGATTGCCCTTCAATAGCTTGAAAACCTATTGTTGATATCCTACGTGCTCCTCTAGTGATTCAAACTTTGCAATACTTTTCAAGGGTGATGTGATGGATGGAGGATAATATCCATAAAGCACCATAAAAGTGGGCTTTTTTATGAAGTATGAAATGATGTGTTGTACCAATATTCTACCAATGAAAACCACTTGATTGGATATCTAATACTTATAATAATATTTGGGATTCCATGTAGCTTTTGGACTCTTTGCATGAATGTTGTTGCCACTGCACTTATTTTAAAAGGATGAGAAAGAGAGAAAAAATTGGCATACTATGTCAATCTATCTATCTAAAAGTCATTTCATTTAACCCAATTTAATTTTTGTAATTAAAAAATGTGATGATATTCCCAACATAAGCATATGAACTATGGTTGGCTAATAGAATTTGTTTTAAACATAATGATTATTGACTAAAGGGGAGGAAAACCTTTTCGAACCCCAATGATGGAGGCTCTTTGCATGGAAAGCCATGAAACTATCCCTAAAGTTAAATGTTAAATTTAATGAGTTATCATTGGTGAACCTGGTCGAGCCACTTACACATAGTCATTATATGAGATGTGATTGGAGATAATGGAGGAAAATATGGTTCCATTCCCCCTAGCGTATTGAAGAGACAGGTGTGTGGATGTTTAAATGTGAAAAAGGATCCTTGAAATAAATATATGAAGGCACAACGAATTTGGTGTTGGATTTTGGTGGTGTGATTTCATTGGTTGGTCCCCTGGCTATCAATCTCACTCGTATTGATTAAAGTTAATCTAATTTCTCTCCCGAACATAGTTTTTATTCCTTTTAAGAGCAATCAAATAATATTTTGAGTGCATGGGAGTTGTTGGAAATTGTCAGTAGAAGATAGAGTAGTGTCTAAGTGTGAAGGCCCAACTTGGGGTCCTGTAGCTAAAAATAAATTTATCATCCAATTTCACAAGAAGGAAGATAACATATTCATAACACAACAATTATTTGAAAATGGTGTGTACATTAAATTTGATTTACAACATATTAAACATGCAAGGAGTTTGATTTATATCAATTTATATAAATAAAAAAACAACAAAAAATAATACTTGATCCAGTGGCTTGGTTAGGATGCTCATGTTGAGGCTACTCGATTGAATTTACCACCCATCCAACTCTAAATGTTTATCTAACTTCTTAATATAGCAAACTTTCATATGTTCTTTAACCCTCTAAGCCCAAGTCCAACAATAGATGTAGTGTGTCCAAGTTAGATCCAACACTCTCCAATAGAGATCGAAGTCTGAGTTCTCACACTTTTGCCTCAATTCTCTCCCGTCTCCTTCTTCGCATTCCCTCCAAAATAAAATCCTCCAATACCACAAGAAAGACTAAGAATCCCTCTTCTCCTCTCATCTTCCACCCCTCTATGTATCTCCCACTCATCCACCTCAACCACCTACCATTAAGGCCATGAATACCCCCCATCCATTTAATTTAATGACCTTGACTTTCCTTTCGATATCTTATCCAAAAATAAATTTGAGGAGGAAACTTTTCAACTTTGGGAAATGAGATATTAACATTCAATTCATAAATACATTTGATTAGAAAACGTGACAAATCTTGGGAAATGAAATAATAATTAAATAATAACTAATAATAAAATATTAATTTTAAGTCAGATCAGCAAATTAAAATTATAGATTCAAAAGTATTTGATAATAAGTATAAAGCAATATAACCTAATAATTATAAGTCAATATTTTAAGGTTAATTAAGTATTAATCGATATTAGTCATGAATCAAACTCAACCATTTATTTAAGCTTTACAATACTAGTGTATTTGTGTGAAGTGTGGGTATGTGTCTAGCATACACATACTTTGTATGTATACTAATAATAATTTTTAGAATCAAGCACAAAAATTCAATCACTGAGCAGGTAGGCTAATAAGATAATGTAACATAATAGGATTGAGTAGGGTGTTAGATATACCCCTCCTTCAGAAAATTTTTCCCAAGGTTAGAATCAAAATGATACAAGCAATCTGGAAGTAGTATGAAAATAAGGCATTAAAAAAACAAAGAGACAAAGAGAGAGAGATACAATAGTTAAATTAAGTAAATCAAGCAAAACCTACTTCTTCTCCCATCCTATCTGTTAGCACTCAAAATGAACCTCAAGGCTGAGAATAGGCAATCCCGAGGTAACCATAAACTAAGCTTTCGATCTCGCATCTAGCCCTACCAGACCGGAGAGGGCTTTCTCTTTGCCAACAAAATGTGGCTGCAATAAGTGAATATTAGGCTAGCTATGAAGAATGATTTGGTTTAAATTTGTGGGTTGAAAACAACAAGAGAAGGGACCATTGGTCTATGGAATCGAGGCTAATTTCTGCCGGCAAACTTGGGGCAAAGTAAGTGCAACGTTCATCCAGATTAAAGATATAATGAAAGAAGAAAAGAGGAAAAATACCGTTGCCCTACATGCATCAATAAGGGGATGGATCTACAGTGGCAACTTTAGGAGAAAGAGAAGCACAAGATTACTCAACAGAGCATCTAACAGAGGATGGATTCTGAAAAGATAACTGCTACATTAAACAACATAATGATTGTGAAAGGAGCATCGTGCATGGAAGGATTCCTACCACTTCTCTTAGATAATGCTGTAACAAGAATTTAGCAGAAAAAACAAAGCATGGAAATGAATTTACAAGAAAAACATGCTGTACATTAAACACCGCGATGGATCCCAAATCTAAAGGGCAGAAACTGCTCCATTAAAAATAATATTCAGAAAAAGCTTTACATAGTCCAAAGCAGCTTTCCTCTGCTGAAAAATTTGAGCCCTTTACACTTTGAAATTAATAAAATATATACAATTATCTCATCCCTGTACCAAGGGAGTTGAGCCCAACCATCTCCTTAAAGATAGAAATAGTTACATTAAATTTGGACCGAATTTCTAAAAATAGGGGTCAAATATGAACTCGTATCTCTTGAACCATAACACCTATTACAAAACTGAAAGAGATTTTGTAGATAAGGTCATGTTTAAGAAAAACCTCTCTCAAATTTTTGAAATTCATTTCCAATTGCTCAGAATCTGTGCCACAAAATAATCTCTAAAACATGAAATCATTAAATATTTAAATATGTAAAAAGAGGTTGTAAAGATCTAGTCAAATATTCCAATTCATGACGTCTGTGAATAAACGTAAAGATGTTTTTGTTATATGGCTCGTGGTTTATCCTTGGATTTATCAAAATTGCTTTCCATCTGTTCTAAAATGGTGCCGCACTACAATGACTAAAACACTGAAACAAATGCATTTTGTTTTTGTTTTAATGTAGGCTTCAAATATCACCACATATCTCCCACATGGTAACACCTGCACATAAACTAAAGGATGTTTTCATTATTTGCTATGTGATTGAAAAAAACCTCGTTCACTTTTGTAAAATTCATGTCCATTACTTCATAAATTGATTTTGTAGTAAACTTGTCCGTGTGTCCAGCAAATGACCTCAAAACATGCATAACCAAGAATTAATCATTCATTTCGATCATATCTTCTGATCCAGGAACCGGTTTTAGGCATGCAATATACCATTGGAAAGATATTTCCGAGCTTATTTTGATGATTATACTTAGGATATGATTTGCACTAAAACTCACGTGCAAAACATCTCTGAAAACCATACATAGTAAAAGCCCATTTTGATCCTTGGTGACAGGCTATGAAGATGGGAACTAACATTGGCCTTATTGGGGATGGGAGCTCCTTGAAGGTGTCAAGAACACCATAGACCATGTGCCTAGCTAATTGGGCCTATACGGTCAAAAAATTACAACCAAACCGAAAATTAAAAATCACACACTGCAAATTGTAAACTAGATGTTGAAGGATGTCTGTCTAAAAAGCTTATTACACACTTATCCTACACTAATCTACTGCAAAATCACTGAATCAAGTGATACTAAAGTGCCAAATCAACCAATCAAGCAATTGTTGTAATTATGTGGTGGTTTGATGGTGTTTGTACCAGAACATAATTGGAAATTCTACCAACAATATATACACATAGTACCTCTGGCTTTGTAAAAGGAAATCTGGTTTGTTCATTCAACATAAGAAAATATTCCATATATGTTGTTATAGGATCATAAAAACCAGATTCTATCTACTGCCCCAACTCATTAACATATGCTCTCGGTTGGAGATTGTCACATCCTTGCTATAAATCAAAACATCCTTCAATAAAACCATCCAAGGGCAACCTTACCTTTTCTTCTTTGGGAGGAGTGAGAGTTTCCAAGAACTGTTTAAGATCTTGGAAATCATATGATTCAATTTGAACATCCATTAGTTCAATTTAATTTTCTAATCTTTTAGAAATTAAACCAAGAAAACAATTTTTACCTTCGGGTGTGAGTCAGCTGGATTTCAAACAACGAAATACTTATGTTGAGAAACTTTGATCAATCTAGAATTTCTCTAACTCATTCCTTAAAGTTAGTAATATTTCCCCAGATAAAGGATTTTCCACATACCCTATCATTGGTGATTACCATCAATGCTCTAAAATCTAGATTCTTTGGTAGTGAAGTCGCTTTTAACTTTGAAGCTCAGGATCTTGAACAATGGAGTCACCAGGTGAATGATTTCAGCCTTCATATGTGTCTGACTGTTGTCCACCATCAGCAATCAGATCCGTAACCTGAACGATCTTTCCCCGAGAATATCTCTCACCTTGTCCCCAGCAACGACACCAATATGTTAGCACTTAGAATGAACCTCAAGGCTGAGAACATGCAACTCTAAGGTAACCACAGACCAAGCTTTCGATCTGGCATCTAGCCCTGCCAGACTAGAGAGGGCTCTCTCTTTGCCAACAAAATGTGGCTGCAATAAGTGAATCTTAGGCTAGCTATGAAGAATGATTTGGTTGAAATTTGTGGGTCGAAAACAACAAGAGAAGGGACCATTGGGCTATGGAATCGAGGCTAGTTTTTGCCGGCAAACTTGGGGCAAAGTAAGCACAATGTTTAGCCAGATTAAAGATATAATGAGAAGAAAATAGGAAAAAGACCATTTCCCTACAAGCATCAATCAGGAGATGGATCTACAGTGGCAAATTTAGGAGAAAGAGAAGCACAAGATTACTCAACAGAGCATCTAACAGAGGATGGATTCTGGAAAGATAACCACTACATTAAACAACATAATCATTGTGAAAGAAGCATCGTACATTGATGGATTCCTACCACTTCTCTTAGATAATGTTGTAAGAGAAGTTAGTAGAAAAAACAAAGCATGGAAATGAATTTACAAGAAAAACATGCTGCACATTAAACACCGTGATGGATCCCAAATCTAAAGGGTAGAAACTGCTCCATTAAAAATAATATTCAGAAAAAGCTTTACATAGTCCAAAGCATCTTTCCTCCGCTGAAAAATTTGAACCCTTTATACTTTGAAATTCATAAAATATATACAATTATCTCATCCCTTTACTAAGGGAGTTGAGCTCAACCATCTCCTTAAAGATAGAAATAATTACATTAAATTTGGACTGAATTTCTGAAAATAGGGGTCAAATATGAACTCGTATCTCTTGAACCATAACACATGTTACAAAACTGAAAGAGCTTTTTTTAGATAAGGACACTTTTGAGAAACAAAAATCTCAAATTTTTGAAATTCATTTCCAGTTGCTCGAGATCTGTGCCACAAAATAATATCTAAAACAAGAAATCATTAAATATTTAAATTTGTAAAAATAGGCTGTAAAGATCTAGTCAAATATTCCAATTCACAAAACCTGTGAATAACATGAAAAACATTTTTGTTAGATGGCTCGTGGTTGACAAAAACCTCCTTGGGTTTCTCAAAATTGCTTTCCATCTGTTGTACAATAGCGTCGCACTACAATTACTAAAACAGTAAAACAAATGCAAAATTTGTTTTTGTTTTTGTTTTTTTGTTTTTTTAATGTAGGCTTCAAATATCACTGCATATCTCCCACATAGTAACACCTGTGCATAAAATGAAGGAGTTTTTTATTATTTGGTATGTGATTTACAAAAACCTCTTTCACTTTTATAAAATTCATGTCCATTACTTCAAAAACTGATTTTGTAGTAAACTTGTCCCTGTGTGCAACAAATGACCTCAAAACATGCATAACCAAGAATTAATCATTCATTTCAATCATATCTTCTGATCCAGGAACCGGTTTCAGGCATACCATTGGAAAGATATTTTTGAGCTTCTTTTGATGAACATACCTAGGATATGATTTGCACTGAAACTCATGTGCAAAACATCTCTAAAAACCATACATAGTAAGAACCCATTTTGATCCCTGGTGACAGGCTGCGAAGCCTGGAACTAACATTACTTCAGAAACTCCAAAAGCGTAGCGCCAACCTACCTCACCTAGAGCGAAGCGCCACTCTGCTAGAAGTGCAGCACCAAGCTTCCTTCATTCAAACTCACTCAAGCTTGTCCTTTCTTCTCACTCTTTGATTCCCTGCTTGGCAAATGAAGATAATGAATTTTGAAAATGAAATGTGAGGGCTTAAATTTGAGTAGATTTTGATTTTTCACTTGAAAAACGCACTTTTCTAATGTTTCTTGTCCTTCTTCAGAACTCTGTTTTAATGCCTTTTTCCTCTTTGTGTCTTTACAAGTGGATAAATGCTCAATTTGACTTGATTTTTTCAGTGTTTCTTTTTTTTACAACAAGAAGAGATGCTCTGTTGCAGCTGAGATCAATTATTACATATAGTGACTTAAAATTACATATGAAATATAAATAAACTTAAAATACTCTATTTTAACCTCAAAAACATGTTTTTGAGGTGAAAGTTACATTAGATTAAAAGATAATAATTTCAGTAGCTATGACTTATAAGCCATCATGCTTGATTTATTGATCATCGTCATGCCCTTGTTGACCTTTATTTGCACTTTAAGATTAGGCTCTTGACCTTGGTGATGAAACCCTAAGACCTAATCAAATCATGATTGGAGATTGACCATGAAACAATAACTGAAGACAACCCAAAGAAGGGTCAACAAGTATACTCTATGAGGGAAAAATTGTTTTGAAGAGAAGACAACTATCAAAGGATCAGTTTGACATGACCTAATGGAATGATGCAAAATTTCCAGTATGGGACCCCTAAAATGATAATGCAAAGAGTAGTTTTGATCCCTGATGGAAGTATGCAGATACTGACACTAACATTGGCCTTATTGGGGATGATAAATCCTTGGAGGTGTCAAGAACACTGTAGACCAAGTGCCTCATCCATTGGGAAATACGGTCAAAAACTAAAAAAAGTGAAAAATGACTCTATACAAACCGAAAACTGTCTGACTCAAAACTTGAATATAAACCAAATCAACCAAACTTGACACTAATCATTCAAACTTTATAGCCTTCACTTTGGGCCCCAAGTTCAAATAACGGTGTGCTTGAAAACTTGAAAGGAAAATTAAATTGGTATATACAATGAAGGTGAAGTAATTTCGAGGAAAAACCTCAGAAGTAGTAGTGCTTTAGGAGACTAGCATTCACTGGCCCTCCTGAGCAGTCCTGACCATCCATGTTCTTTAACAAAAAGGCATTCTGTCCTTGATAAGCTGAGATTTTGTACGGTCCTTTCCATAGGTTTTCAAACTTACCATGCTTTCCCTTTTCCTCATTCTGTGCATCCCACTGCAGCACTACATCTTCTAGCTGAAACATTTTTGCTTTGGTTTTCTGGTCATAAATCTTTTTTATTTTCTCTTGCAACCTGAAAGTGTTTCGGGAAACTTCTTCCCTTGTTTGCTGAAGGTGAATCATTTGATTAATTCTGCGTTGAATATCATCCTCTTCTCTGCTAGCTTCCTATAATAATCCCATGACCAGGATTGCAAGTGATGTAGGAAATACTATATCACTACCATAAACCAACTCAAAAGGTGACATACCTATGGATTTCTTGTTGCTCACTCTGTCGGTCTACAAGGCATTAACAGGCTTCTGATGCCAATTCTTCTTGTTTGCCTCCAACATTTTCTTGATAATATTCACCAATGATTTATTTGATGATTTAGCTAGCCCATTGCCTTGTGGGTAGTATGATGTGGAATGACCCAATGTAATATTGTACTTGTGGAAAAACTCAACCATTTTCTTAGAATTAAATGTTGTTGCATTATCTGGTATAATCTTATGAGGGTACCCAAAATGAGACAAGATATTAGATTCTAAAAATTGGAAAATTACCGTATCCGTGGCTTGCCTTGACAGAATGGCCTCAATCCACTTGGTAGCTGTCAAGATCCATTTGTGTTGTGCTGATGATGTGGGATGGATTTCCCCTATGAAATCAAGTCCCCACTACTGGAAAGCTGCATTTACTTCGACTGGTTTCAAAGGAAGAGGAAGCAACTTCCTTTTTCCGTAAAAAAATTGGCATTCATGGAAGCTCATCGCTGTCTTGTACAAATCCGAAAACAAAGTCAGCCAATAATATCGTGCTCTCAACACTTTGTTAGCTGTTGTTTTCCAAAACAAATGACTGCCACAAACACCTCTATGAAATTCATTCATTACGTGTTGAGCTTCATCTTCAACCAAACAATTAAGAACTCCTCCCGGATCTTTCCAATAAAGAGCACTATTTAAAATGTAGAATTTTGCAAACTTGAGTTTAAGTGATCTACCTTTACTTCTTGACATTCCAGGAGGAGGTGAAAGATGCTGAAGAACATAAACTATATTAGAATACCAAGGTGATTTGAGAAACATTTCTAATACTTGAATGGGGGAGCCACCATCTTCATCCTCCGACATTGTTGCAATGAGATTTATGTCTAGAGCATGCAGATTTGATTCAACCATCAGTTTTTCCAAGATCATATTCCAACATTGCTACAATCCACTTACCTCTTCTTCCCTCCAGATCAGTTTGCATGAGAACATCATTGACTACTACGTTAGGAACATATGCCATAGTATGTGAATGCAAAATGTATACTCTGAAATCCTTCAATGATTTTATAGGAGCCAGTGCTTGTTTTTCAATGATATTGTACCGCAAAGCAGCATATCAAATAGTCCTACTGTAGAAAGAAATAGGTTGCTCCACTTGATCCCTCTTTTGCATCAATACTGCGGCCATGGTGTGTTCGGATGCAAATGAAAATATAATGAAATCATGAGTATAATCAGGACTAATCCAGACTGGGGCTGTGGTCAAAGCAAACTTTACCAAATTGAGTGACTTCATGACATCCTTGGTCCATTTTACAATGCTTTCCTTTTTCAACATATTAGTTATTTCACATAAATGTTCCACCAAATTTGCGTAAGAAATTCATCCTACCATTGAAAGCTTGGATCTCCTTCTTATTGCGCGGAAACTCTATATGTTGAATGGCCTCCATCCTTGAAGGATCAATGCGAATACCATCTTTAGAAATGATATGACCAAGGAGCTTACCCTTGTCCATGGAAAAAAGACTTTTCTTTGGGTTGAGAGAAATCCCGAACTTCCTACATTTCTAAAAGACAATCCTCAAGTGGTGCAAGTGCTCATCATCAGAACCATAAAATACCATCAAATCATCTAAATAAACAACCAAGAAAACATCTTTCTCATTAGCAAAAGTTATTTCCATGGCCCACTGAAAATTTTCTCTAGCATTCTTCAATCCAAATGGCATTTTGGCATACTTAAAAGTTCCCCAAGGTGTTGTGAAGGAAGTTTTGTCTTGGTCTTTTTCATGCACCAAGATCTGATTATAACCTGAGTAACCATCAAGTAGTGAAATCCGTGATGCTCTAACTACTCTTTGCAGAATATGGTCCATCTTAGGAAGTGGGTAATTATCCTTTAAGGACACCTTGTTAAGGTTCCGAAAATATATGCACAATCTTATCTCTCTGGTCTTCTTTCGTATCGGGACCAAATTTGAGATCAAATCAGAAAATCTAATTGGAACAATGATTCCAGCTTTGAAAAATCTATTTACCTCTTTCTCGATGGATGGCAATAGCTTTGAATTGATCCTTCTCAACATCTGTCTAAAAGGCTTTTGATCTGGCTTGTTAGGAATAGTATACTCAATGATATCCATGTCATACAACTTCAAATATGAATAGTCCCAAGTAAAGACATCAGAAAATTCAGAAAGTAATCTAACATACTTAGCCTTTACCTTGGGAGACAATGCTTTTGATAACTTTACAAGGTTGGGATTATCAACTGTCCCAAGATTTACATCTTCAACTCCTTTGTCAGTAGGAACCAAGCTCAGTTTTCTTGCCACATCATCTTGATCAAAAAGATCCTCTAAAGGTATGAGACCTCTAGGAATAATGCTATCCTTAAGGTGTAAAACCTCCATCTGATTTACCTTAATCTCTTGGTCATCAAAATCACAATCATCATCAATGGAAGCATTTTTAAACATTCCTTCATTTTTCAAAAAGGCATTAATTGCATTATCATCCCAAAACACTTGCCAATACCTCAAATTATCAGGGACAACAGGCTGATGTTTGACATGAATTTCAAAGTTGCTAGAGTTCTTCAGGATCTTCAAATTGCTCGCTGCAGTGGCGAGTGAATATGCAATAATGTTTTGAGTCCGGGGTACTACTGTCAAGGTATATTCAAGAAACATCCTCAAAATATCCAGAACTACATTTCTATAGGCCCTCATCCACGGATTCTTTGCTTGATATTCTCCTTTTACCTGTTCAATGACCAACTTTGAATCTCCTTAGATTGAAATCCTTTTCACATTGAGCTTCTTCAAAATTTTAAGACCTATAATCAAAGCCTCATGCTCCACTTCATTATTAGAGTAATCAAAATCTAGCTTGTAGTAACAGACTCTAACATTACTTGGAACTTTGGCAAGCTGGAAAGTAGGGCTTCGAATCCAAATACCAATACCAACATCGTCCTTACCCACAACGCCATCAAAGTCCATGCTCCAAAGGCCAGCGTCATCTTCTAGATGATGAAATTCTGTTTCCTTCTCTAACTTACCCTAGCTGATCACTTCATTTTTTGATTTTCACTATCCTTTTGATGCTATGTAGGTTGCTCAGAAGAACTTGTTATTTTCTCTTTTTCTTGATTAAGGAATGCTCTAAAATTCTCGGAAATTTTTGGTACATCATCTACTTCTACAAGCTGAATATCTACATCATTTAATCCACTATCATAATACAAAATGAAACACTCTAAATCAGTATGTACAAAATTGATTGGATGATTCACACACTTCTCTTTGCTAGTAATCATGTACTTCATTTTCTTTTCCCCATACAACTTCCGCAATTGACCGAAAACAGCGATGGTAGCATAAGAGAAGTCAAGTTGTAAAGTTCCTTTGAGTTTAGCACCCCACGATCTAGATAAGAGCATACCGAATTGAGGTAGTATATCAGCAACTACCACATCCATCAAGACATTTTTTGCTGGGATTTGATCTAAAGACACCACCAAATCTTTGATGAGACCAATGCAACGAACTCTATCGGAGTCAAAGGAGTACAAATCATGATATTTCTGTGTGATATCTAGGCCCAATTTTTCCATAATGGATTTAGGAATCATATTATGAGAAGCTCTGGAATCTAACATATCATTATGGAGAATGTACTCATGCAGTCTAAGACTCAGGTAAAACGGAGGGACTTCACTATCTTCGGGCTGACCTTCTATAGCTGGACCAAAAATGATTTCAGGATGATCATCCTCGACATTCACCATGTTTGACAAAGGACCAATTTGCAATATTCTAGGTACATGGTGTTTATAATTTCTATTCTCAACCAGCTCAGTCAATGGAATGGACACTTTTAAGTTAGAAATTTCACTTTCTAAATTAAAGGATGAAACTTTTTCTACCTCTTTGATGTGGAGCATTTGGAAGGTATGCTTTTGACAAGCAATCTACTGGTTTTTCAATAATAATTGTAGCCTTTTCTGCATTATGAATTCAAAGAAGACAAAGGATTTTGATAAAATGTGAAAAAATAGACAAAGGAAGCTCAAGTGCTAATAATTGACGTTTTTCTATACAGGAAGACGTGGAAGCAAGGAGTTGCCGTCCAAAAGCGAGAAGCAGAGGAAAAATAACTGATGTCCCTCCAACGGGGAACCAGATGCGAACAAGATCAAGCAAAATCAGAGCTGAATAGTCCAGGAAAAGAATGTGGGATACCGAGTCGGCGAACGCGAGAAAGAAAAGAGAAGGATTAAACGATTGGCGAATCCCTCAGGATCGCTGCTTTACTTATCTTTGATTATCTAGATACCTCCGTCATTAATTTTATACAAAGGCACAACGTCATTGAGCAAGAGGACGACTGTTTTATAATTCTAAGTTTCAGAACAAACTTTGATCATTGAGTCTCACTGAGACCTGATTTTGTTATACTCTGTTTGATGCGATTAATATAAAAGGCTTAGTGTTTATTTCGTCTCTACGTCTGGAGTAACCTAAGGCGGTGTACCATTGGCAGCTAAGGGCCCGGCTCCGAAGGACACTTGCTTTTGTATCATTATACGGTGATTTGCATGTGGTTTGTTTATCTTTATTATTTAGTAATCTGATACATCTTTCATATGATATGCTATGCTCTGTTATAATCAATATCTGAATGATTTCTCCATATAATGTCTCTGCACTATACAATTGCATCTATTCAAGGTTGAATTGCATCTTTAATCAACTATTTCTGTAACAAAGTGTTGGTATGAATGTTACTGTCATTGGATCCATGTGAAATCATATTTGTGGGACTTGAGAGTAGCGTTACTCTGTTTAGAAACATAGTTATATCATTCATCATTCTCAGATTGCTCTATTAGTATAGAACATGTACATACGGGTGATGGTTGTTGTTCCATAATTCGTCAAGGATTGCTGTTCCATTTTATTACTGTTGTTCCATTTTATTACTGTTGTTCCATTTTATTATTGCTGTTCCAATTTACTGTTGTTCCATCTACTGCTGTTCCATTTCCATTTTGCTGTTCCATTTTACTTTCTGCCATTTTATTTACCTGCCTTTGTTGTTTTGGTGTGAGAGAATGTCTAAGGCTGTAGTGAGCCTCAACAAGACGTTGCTTAACTCCCAGACCTATAAGCCCATGCTCTAATTTCCTTTCTTTATCAGTTTCTAGAGGGATGGGTTATTGCTTCCGTACCCTTGACTGATCAACTGTCTTGTGTGATTCTATATTTTGGGTTAGTTTAGTTATAGCTTAGCATATGTTTTCTTTTGAATCTTCTGAACACTATACTACTAAGCATTACTCGGACAAATAGCCTCGGATTGAGCTACTCTTTGCAATAACAAAACGTTCCCGAATTAATTTATTAATGTGGAATAATTAGAGGTGTGAGAGACCCTAGTTATAGCTCTACATTTTGGCGCCGTTGCCGAGGAAGGAGTATAGCCATTTGCCCTTTACAGAGTAGTGCGCAAATCTGCTAGGGGGGAGTTGGATCTTAAAAATGGAAGGTAAGAACCTGCGTACGGAGCATGTAAAAGCCCTGCTCCACCGTCCGCTCTCTTAGCAGAATTGCTGGTTGAATAAGATTTAGTAGTTTTTAGAGTGCATGACTAAACAGAAAAAGCTAGAAAAGAATATCAAACCCCCAACCAAACCTGAAAAAGCCAAAGGACTGGTGACCCTTGGGCAAACAACCTTCATAGACGAAATCTATAAGGAAACTGAATCTCAACCGTCAGTAGGCCTCAGAAACATTAATTCTAAATCGCCTACTAGTTCCCTTCAGGCTACAACATCACCATCTGGAGCCTTCGCTGAGGTGCATAGTCAAACTGATGAACATGACTTTCAAGAAATTGAAAATTCTATGTCAGAACGGCTGCAGAAGGGAATTTAAGCAACCTTTGTGAAGGAGAAGGGGAAACGGGGGAAATAGAGGAACCAAGGTCTCCTTCTAGGATAATCCAACTGTTAAACAACCCAGATAAGGGGAGTGCGGCCAAAGTTAATATTAAAGGCACCCCATTCCCTCAGATAGAAATCCCAGATAAGGGAAGTGTCATTAAAACAGTCCCTGCCAAGGCTGTCCCTTCTCAACCTAGAAACACCCTCCTAGAAATTCCGGAAGGTTATTGGCACATATTCGATCCTATGGGGCAGAATCAGCCAAATACTCAAACTTCTACATTGCAATATCCTATAGTAGATTCTGCTGCAAATGCACCCATGAAAGCAATCCCTCTTCAACACATCCCGACGTTTCATGGACTTACATCAGAGGACCCCGATGCATTCTTATTTGAATTCGATGTGCTATGTAGAGGGTACGATTACACCACTGACCCCCAGAAATTAAAGTTGTTCCCCTCCACTTTGAAAGGAGCAACTCTAAGATGGTTTATGGGTTTAGGTGGTGGAGTCATAAATAACTGGGAGCAAATGAAAGAATCTTTCCTCAAGAAATATCAAGATTACTGTAGGTCGAGAGAACTAAAAGATGAAATTTTCCAAATGACGGCCAGACCAAATGAAACTTTAGAGGAATACGTAGAACGTTTCCAATATAATTTCCAGAGATCCCCCTATGCATCACTACCTCTACCTGATAACGTGTTGAAAACTACATTGATTAGAGGCATGAAAGAACAATGGATTGAAACATTGAATATCATGGGAAAAGGGGATATTTACCAAGAGAATTTTGCTGACATCATTGATTTATGCATCAGGAGTTCAAGAGGCAGCACAAGGATAAAACCAACAGAATATGATTGGTTTATTAGAGATAACAAAATATCAACAGAAGGAGTAACACGTGTAGAACTTGAGAATTTATTAGAAAATTTTAAAACTGATATTCTGGGGACATTAACTACACAGCTTGATATTCTGCAAGCTAAACAAAAGCAGATGGAGGCGGAACAAAATCTGGCGATTTTCTGCCCCCGATGCAGAAGAAAACATAGCCACAAGGAATGTCCACTAGATGCAGTTCAAACATGTGCTATCTGTACGAAAGATCACCTTACTGAGAGTTGCCCCTCACTTCCTGGATTGAAGGCAGTATACAAGGAAGTGGAAGAAGAACCAGAGCCAACATACTTTGTTAACCAGTGTCGCCAATGGCAACCTAGGCAATCTAGTATGTTTTCGGACCCAACTTCTTCTTTCCAGCATCCGCAGTATAACGCTCAACAATATGGTATGTGGCAAAACCAATCTACACCCCCATTTCCGAACTGGTCATCACAGCTGTTTCCTTCTCCAAATCCATGGATGAATCAGACAGGCCAATTCGGCTGGCCAAATTTTCCCTACACCCCACCATATTGGTAGAATAACTCATATCCTCCACAATGGATTCCCCCTACTTCACAAGGTTCACCCTGGTAGAAAAATTGGCCAAAATCGACATATCAGCCAACAGGAACTATTCCACTCCCTCAACCGACTCTGCCAGCCTTACAGCAAAACCCCCAGTCTAATCTGAGACAGCAACTCCCAGCCCAACCCAATCCCAATCCTAATAATAGACTGGTCCAATCCCTCCAAATTATAGAAACATCAGAAATCGAACCCGACCTAAGGGAGTGCAATGATCTTCAGTTACGATATGGACATATAATAGAAACAGAGGGAGACAAAACAGTTCACATTGAAGATCAGTTACCAATAGAATACCCGCCACAACAAGAGGGTGTAAATAAAGAACAGACCCATCAACAAGCAAGCACATCCTCTCCTCCTTTCCCGGAACGATTAGTCATACCACGACCAATACAATATCCAGACTTTGACATTCTGGGAGAGTTACAAAACCTATACATAAAAATTCCATTCCTCCAAGCCATTCAAGACATTCCTATATACGCAAAACTATAAAAGAACTGTGCATAAAAAAATCAAGGAGGAATGCAACCACTAACCCAAGAGTCCAAGTAGTCGGCACCTTATCTGACTTATTATCAGGAAAAGAGACACCTATCAAATACGAAGATCCCGGAAACCCAATTGTAACTGTCCAAATCTATGGTCAAACCCTGACTAACGCTTTAGTTGATCTGGGAGCTGCAATCAATATTTTGACAACCTCTACCTGCCAAAAGCTTGGCATCACATCAGTAGAACCTACTTCTACTTTGCCGGAATTGGCAGATTGATCTGTAGTTCGACCAGAAGGTACTCTATACGATGTCATGGTTTTTGTAGACTCCTGGGAATATCCAACTGATTTCCTGATAATTAATCCAAAAAATCGACTAGATGGACATCCGCTAATACTAGGAAGACCTTGGCCTGCTACTGCTGATGCCTACATTGGTTGTCGGCAGGGAAACATGACCATAACTAAAGGACCAGATGTTAAAAATCTAGTTCTATATCCTCCAGCACAACCAAGCCTGCCAATGATCAAAACTAATCAGTATCCTGTGTCATACCTTACTAACAATATCAGATCTCCATTGACTGTACAGAAGGCTTTAGATTTTAAAGATCAAATAGAAGATGATGCCATCAATAACTTCATTAGTCAAACTGAATCTAGATCTCACACACAGTGTTTTATGATAGAAGCAACGTTTGATAGCGAGCTAGAAGAAGACCCTTTGAAAGATGCACATGACCAAATAATACCAGTGACTGTTGTTGCCAATAGTAAAGTAGTGGAAATTCAATCGGGTAAGACTCTGAATATCAATGCCAACCTTACACCAGACCAAGAAACAAAGCTCGTTAATCTGTTACGAAAATATCAAGGAGCATTTGCATGGGATTACCCTGACATGAAAGGGATCGATCCTCAATTATGCACCCACCACATCTATATAAAAAAAGATGCAAGACCTGTTCGTCAGCCGCAAAGAAGACTCAACCCCCATCTAAAAGAGGTAGTAAAAGTCGAACTTCAAAAACTCTTAGATGTTAATTTTATCTATCCCATCTCCGACAGTAAATGGGTCTCTCCTCTGGTGGTGGTACCCAAGAAAAACGGAAAATGGAGGATTTGCGTGGATTTTAGGGAGTTAAATAAAGCCACACAGAAGGATCACTTCCCCCTCCCATTTATAGATCAAGTATTGGATACTTTGGCAGGAAGGAATTTTTTTTCTTTTCTGGATGGCTTCAACAGATATAACCAAATCCAAATTGCCCCTGAAGACCAGGATAAAACTACCTTTACTTGCCCTTGGGGAACGTTTTCCTATCGAGTACTACCCTTCGGCTTATGTAATGCCCCTGCTACATTCCAAAGGGCTGTCCTCAGCATCTTTGAAGATCTAATAAACAATGGACTTGAGGTGTACATGGATGACTTTACACCATATGGAGATAATTTTGACCCAGCTCTAGATACCCTGGAAAAAGTCCTACAACGTTGTATTGCTACCAGACTTTGTCTGAGCCACGAAAAATGTTACATGATGATGACAGAAGGGCTCATTCTAGGGCACTATATTTCAGCAGCTGGCATCCAGGTAGACACGGCGAAAATTCAGATTCTTTTGCTTATCCCTACCCCCACTACTCAAACAGAGGTACGCAGTTTTCTTGGATTTTCTGGATATTACAGACGATTTATAGAACATTACTGACGTATTGCTGCACCTCTATATGCTCTAACTGGTAACATTGATTTCTTGTGGACAGAAAAATGTGACCAGGCTTTTAAGGAATTGAAGAAGCTTGTATCAACAGCCCCAGTCCTCCAAGGACCAAACTGGAATTTTCCATTCCAAATCTCATCTGATGCCTCGGATGCAGCAATTGGTGCAGTCCTGGGGCAAGAAGAGGATAAGAAACCATATGCTATCTACTATATCAGCAAAAACTTATCCTCTGCCGAACTCAATTATACTGTCACTGAAAAGGAATTCCTAGCTGTAATACATGCTGTTAACAAATTTAGACATTATATCACAGGCTACCCCGTTGTGTTATATACCGATCATTCTGCTATCAAATATTTGGCAAATATACCTATTACAAATGCTAGAATAACCAGATGGTTGATCTTATTTCAGGACTTCGATATCACAATCAAGGGCCGACCTGCCAAGGAGAACCCTGTAGCCGATTTTCTCTCATGAATACCGAAGTCAATTGAAACAGCAGGAGTAGAAGATCAATTTGCTGATGAACACCTGTTTGTTGTTGCTGTTCGAACACCCTGGTATGCTGACGTCGCCAATTACCTTGCGGTAGGTAAGCTACCAAAACACTTAACCCCTTAGGAATGTAAGCAAATTTTTCAGAAGAGCACTCGATTTTCGTGGATTGGAGGCCATTTGTTCCATACAGGGGCAGATATGCAAATCAGGAGGTGTATTCGAGAAGATGAGATCTTCGACATTTTAAAAGCTTGCCATGATGGACCATGCGGGGGACACTTTGCTGAAAAGAGAACAGCACATAAAGTATTGCAGACAAGATACTATTGGCCTACAATTTTCAAAGATGCGAAAAAAATTGCACAAGCCTGTGACAGCTGCCAGCGAGCAGGGAGACCTGGTCAAGCCGATGAAATGCCTCTGAGACCATAATTGGTCATTGAGCCATTTGAATGATGGGCTCTCGACTTCGTCGGGCCCATTAATCCACCATCAAATCAGAGGACATACATTCTGGTGGTGACAAACTATGTTACTAAATGGGTCGAGGCCGAATCATTGCCTAAGGCTACAAAAGACTCTGTAGTACAATTCTTGTTCCATTTGTTTGTACGTTATGGACTTCTGAGAGAACTAATCACAGATGGTGGACCACAATTTGTTGGAAATAAATTAGCTGCAACACTTAACAATTATCATGTCCAACATAAGATCACTACCCCATACCATCCGAAGGCAAATGGGCAAGTAGAAAGTAGTAATAAGGTAATAGAATCAATCTTAACAAAAACCATTGCATCGCATAGGCATGATTGGGCCGCTCAACTACCTGAGGCACTGTGGGCCTATAGAACCACATGGATAAGTACTACAGGATATTCACCTTATCAATTAGTGTTTGGAAAACAACCAATCTTCCCCATAGAATTCGAAATCCAAACGCTACGAACTGCACAGGAATTCGGCCCAGATCTGAGTGAGGCGCAAATCAATCGATTACAGCAGATTAATGAATTGGACGAAATTAGGCTCTCTGCATTACAAAACACAGCACTAATTCAACAGCAGCGAGCTAAATGTCATGATGCACTTATCAAGAATAAAGTCTTTCATGAAGGAGACTGGGCTCTGTTATATGACTCTCGGTTTCAGGACTTCCCGGGGAAACTCCAGACGCATGGTTAGACCATACGAATCCAAAGGTCATGACAATGGGACCCTTACCCTGATCACAATTGACGGTTCTGGATCTGCTATGTCAAAGTAAAATGGTCACTGATTCGCTCTATCCGAAAGCCACTCCTCGGAATCCTTCGTCTAGCAAGCCTACGATCAAGATAATGATTGGAAATTTAGGAGGGGAAAATCTTCCTCACCTATAACTTAAGAAATTCATTTTTTTCATAACTTGTACATAACATCCTGTATATATGCTCTTTTGATTTTTTGTTTGCATTCTAAGTATTTTTGTTGTTCCTTTGCGAAAAGGAACAACACTGGTGTGTTTTTACTGTTCCTTTTCAAAAGGAACAACATTTGTGTGTTTTTGTTTTTCCTTTTCAAAAGGAACAACATTTGTGTCTTTTTGCTGTTCCTTTTCAAAAGGAACAACATTTGTGTGATTTTGCTGTTCCTTTTCAAAAGGAATAGCATTTGCGTGTTTTGCTGTTCCTTTGCGAAAAGGAACATCATTTGTGTGATTTTGTTGCCCCTTTAAAAAAGGAACATCAAGTGCGTGTTTTGCTGTTCCTTTGCGAAAAGGAACAGCGTTTGTATGATTTTGCGTGTTTTGCTGTTCCTTTGCAAAAAGGAACAACACTTGTGAGATTTTGCTTTTCCTTTTCAAAAAGGAACATCACTTGTGTGCCTTTGCTATTCCTTTTCAAAAGGAACAACACTTGTGTGTCTTTCCTGTTCCTTTGCGAAAAGGAACAACACTTGTGTGATTTTGCTGTTCCTTTGCGAAAAGGAACAACACTCGTGTGATTTTGCTGTTCCTTTGCAAAAAGGAACAACACTTGTGTGATTTTGCTGTTCCTTTACGAAAAAGAACAACACTTGGGTGTTTTTGCTGTTCCTTTGCGAACAACACTTGTGTGTTTTTGCTGTTCCATTGCGAAAAGGAATAGCATTTGAATGTGTCTACTGTTCCTTTTCAAAAAGAACAGCATTTGAGTGTCTTTGCTGTTCCTTTCTCAGAAGAAACAACATTTGTGATTTTTCGTTGCTCCGCTCAAAGAAATGGTATCTTACGAATGGATTCTTCTCTCAGGAATGCCATCGGCATGTTTTTGCCCTTATTGGGATGCTTTGCGACCATGGTCTCCTCAATCTTTTAGATACAACAATGAATTTATGCGATGAACATAAACCATGATATACCGAAATCAGCACATCATAAATCGCTATTACTATGAAGCCAGTATGCATAAGAGGACAAGAGGAGGGACATGAACTTTGCATCTTTACTGTCATTATCTTATTATCGAACCCTGGTTGGTGATTTTTATCATGACGATTTCCCTAAAAATCTTTCTTGATTATTACTGAGGAGTAAGAACAAACGATTTATATCTGTCTGTTGGGATCATAAGACTTCTCCCACCATTCCCCACTCTTAAGGAGTGCATAACCACCCTTATGTGGAAATAAACAAAAAAGAGAGGTGCTCTGCAAAAGAAAACAAAAACAAAATATGAAATTGTCAAATGCAGGATAGGG
>APFE030768517.1:365826-413329 GCA_000404065.3 Pinus taeda | reverse complement strand
ACCTGTCCCTGCTGAACTGAACATGCACTGACATGCAACTGAGTTAACTGATGTATTCTTTAGTTGCATTATGAGTTAATAATTATTTTAACAACTCATCATTAGTCTATTTGCAGTTAGACTAATTGCAACTAGTTTAACCAAGTCAAACTGAACACAACTCCATCAACTCCACAATCAACTCCACCAAACTCAACTGATTGAGTTCTAACTGAAGTCATGCATGCAAAAACTCAACTGACCCACAAATAAAATGTATTTCCTTCTGACAGCTTCATGTGCCACATCTATAGCTCAAACTGAAGTGCTCCAAGAGAATAAGATAAAGTTTATAGTCTAAATATTATTATAAGCTAATAATATTTGACTACTCTATAATTAGACTTGACAGTGTCACCGCTGTTGTCTAAAAATAGAAGTCCATCTATTTTTTCCAACTTGACCAATCATCCATAAACATCATCCTGCAACTAATAGACATGATCCATATGTCTAAAAATAGACTTTGCGCCATAATTTGCCTGCGGGCCCACTTAGTGAAGGCGACTCTTTTCACTAAGCTCCATCATCTTGTTGCAATCTCAACATGATAGAGATAAGCAAGTCACTTAGACTAATTGGGAATCTACACAGTATGCTGCCATAGTAGTGCAAAAGTACTTGAGCAATAGGTTAAGGCTGTGCAAAGGTCGGTCGTACCCTTTCACGGAGGAATTGAAGGGTGGAATAGAGGGCTCGTCTTGCAAAACCCTAAAGCAAAGTGACCTGCGTGAAGGCAAGAATAAGAAGGAATTAACTGACATCACAACCATCTCAGGGTGTGGAAACTTGGTTCTAGCATCCCCCCATATTGTTTTGGGGGAGACTTTAGTCCACACTCCACGGGCTGATGCTGAAAGGGCCAGTAGTGTAGGGATTTGTTTAGCTAACTAATGTTGAATCTAGGTTAGCCCCCTCAAGCTAACAAATGATTCCATTTCTGGGACCAGAATCAACATAAGAGATGTGTGATGTGGTATCACTGGAATCCAACTAAGAAGGAGATCAGACACTGGTTGGATAGAAATATCGACAATTTCGCGGCATAGGAGAACAAAAACCTGCGACTAACAAAGGAACAGTGGTTGGAAAGATACATGTATACAGAGATCCACAATATATTTTTCTTCTCATTTTCGGTTGAGTTATACGAGTGGATCACGAAGCTAGTAGATAGCCAAGGAAGGTGGAAAAATGACAGTCCTATTGTTTGGACCCTGGAGCTAGTACAGAAATTGGAAGCATATGAGGACAAGATCACCCATGATGTCGCTCATTGGCTTGATCATGTCATAGGAGGATTTGTGACTGAATTTGCGGTCGATACCTCTGTCAGCTATAGCGCGGTGGAGAGGCACTTTTTTAAAGGACCACAATGTAAGTATGTGAAGTCTTTGAATACCTGGATTAAAATGCTATTGTACAAAAAATGGGTTATGCAGCTACCTTGATGTTCAAGACTACGCAAAGCAGAAAAACTTACAAAAATGAAGGAAAAAAGGGTCTTGAATACAAACCTTTGATTTCACATCCACGAGGTGATGAAGAGGGGATAGCGAAGGTTTCTCCATGAAATGATATTTAGTTAATAATACAAGGAATCCTGCAAATACCACCTCCACCCACACCACCTCCAACTTCACCACCATCACCTATGACTTCACTCGTACCACCTCCACCTCCACCACAGTTCAGTATGGAAAATTTAGTGAAGTTGCTTTTGTTCAAATGCTTGGGAAATGAGGACCTAGATCACTTTTGGTTTGTTGTGAAAGTCATATGGGAAGCTTAGGGTGTTACACATGATCACATAAATAAGGAGACATTAGTTAGTTCTTTGCAAGATCGCATGCTAACCTGGTATGTCAAGTACTCTAATGATAACCCGAATGCTAGAGTGGCATAAATCCAGACAACTTTGAATAGAGAGTTCAGTAGGCCTAAATCTGAGGCACAATCGATTGTGGGATTCAAGGAAATCATAATGCAACTAGGTGAGATGCATTGGGAACTAGATCAGAGTTTTAAGCATACAATCCATGAAGCCAACATGAATTTGACAGAAATATAGCATTTCGAGTGGTTTGTGGCTTTGCTACTGCCACACTTAAGGGTTGCGCTGCCACAATAGAAGATAACGACTCAGGTAGAGGCCTTATAGATTGTAGTGAGACTACATGAAACACTGACACAAGAACCAAATCTAGGGGTTCAGCAGATCCATGCACAGTTGAAGAATCTGTGCCTTGAGATGCAAAGTCTAAAGCAGGACAGGACTATTCGGCCAGAGGTGCGCGAGGAGGTATGGTGCTTGAGATGCAAGAATTAGGGGCATGATAAGGACCATTGCTCGGTCTTTGCCAACTATATTGTAGGAGGAGGACCAATGCCTTTGATGCCAGAAGCTCAAGTGGGACCGAGCGCAAGGCCTGCATTTTGGTGTTCTATATGTCAAGTAGCAGAAAACAATCTCATGGATAACTATCATTTGTTGTAGAAGTTTGTACAAACACTGCAATAGTTGTTCTGGAACTTTTGTAGGTCGGTAGGACATGAAAAGCATAATTACAGGAGTTATGAATTGATGATAGATAGAACTCCTGCATATAGGGTTTAGACATAAACGCGTCCCCTTGACCAGAGTGCAGGGATGACACGAACAGGATTTCAGGGGTGCGGATGAGGCCAAGGCAGAGGAGGACCTGGCAGAGGTCGAGGAAAGTTGATTTGCTACAATTACAGAGGACCAAGACACTATGCCAATGATTGCACTAACCCAACACGTTCATCGTGCAAGTATCGTACATAGCTCAATCATGAAACAGAAGGTTGTTCTATGTTGATAGTGAGGATATGTGACAAAGGAGTGATGCTGCCTCTGCCAACTTAAAACCTACAAATGATGAGGTTTGAGCTACACGAAGAGGATCAAAATGTAAATATAGTGCTCAAAAGTGGAATCGCGACAGGAGATGACAAGGGGAAACAACCAAAATACAGTACATGGGTTCACAAAGCTCTGGTGAAGGAGGCTGAGTTCAATTTCGAGTGAGCATGTGAAACCTTCATGGAAGCTAAGAAGAGCTTTGCTGAAGCCTCCACCTTAGGAAGCAAGGACAAGCCTAATCAGGAAATGGACCCTTCTATGCTCACAACCTTCCTGGAGACCTGCATGAAGTTACTGCATGATAGTAAGGCTATGAACAGGATACAAGAGCTCATGAATAGATGTGCTAGAAGTGCTCCAGGTGAGTCACGCATAGTACAAAAGATTGGCAAGAATAAGACAAGAATGGGATGGGAGACAAGACTAACCATGCAAATAGGAGAGTCTGAAATGGATCAAGTTATTTTTGACTTGGGGTTAGATGTGAATGTCCTACCAAAGAAGACTTGGGAATGGATGGGGAGACCCACGCTGCAATGGTCTCCGATTCAGCTAAGGATGGAAAATCAACAGAAGATCATTCCCGTGGGACAGTTGCAGGGGCTGACTATGGATATTGAAGGTGCAAGTGCGCTGGCTGATTTTGAAGTAATAGAGATAGTGGATGATAGAAACCCTTATCCTGCACTCCTGGGAATTGACTGGGCTACTGATATGAACAGGGTAATCAACCTAAAGAAGCAAAAGATGATATTTGGGAAGAAATCGCTATGCGTGATAGTGCCCCTAGATGCTGCTGAAGGATTGCGCTATACTGAAACGGCCTATGATTATGAAAGTGATGATGATTTGGACTATATCTATAAGATAACAGTGCAAGACCATATTGGGTGAATCCCACCATGGATGGATGAATTACATGGAATCGTGGGAGTTCCTGCACCTCAAACACCGATGAAGAGTTAGAATGCTAGAAGAATCGGTTATATGAATTGACTACGGTGAATTGCAACATGATGACCCAATCACTGTGTTGTGTGTCCTCAGAGGTAAGAAATATGCCTACTTATGATGGCCTGAATGAGGTAGATATATTGTTGATGCATTTGAAAGGGAGGTACCAGAAAAGCAATGCTTTTAGGCATTGGACTGGGCATTGCGCGCTACTCCGGCAAGATGGTGGGGTCCACATAAGGGAAGCTTTGATGATTGGCGCACACGTAGGAGGATGAAGAGAACATGATTTTGGAAGCCTAAGATGTGAATGATAGAAAAGTATGATGGGCAGGATGATCCACACACGAATTTGGCCAAATGGCCCCATGCTTATGGAGAAAAGCCCCAATCTGAATGGGTGCACTTGTTCTGTCACACTATGGATGTTGTCTCGATGAATTGGTACATAGAAACAGAGCTCTGCCATGGTATAGGTGAATGGGATATTCTACGTGAGGGCTTTGTAATGACATTTAGTTTTGAAGACTGGTTTTATTGTATCGATGAGATGCTACAAGAAGTGAAAGCAACAATATTTAGGATACCACAAGATCCTTTGGACTTGATTCAGCCTGAGTGGGCTATTCAGCTAAGTCATGCACTAGAATGCTATAACATGACCATTGAAGAAGAAGATGAGGATCCGCAGAAGATTAACATTCCAGAAATAGTAGGTCACTATGAGGTTAAAGGACTGCAGATTGAGAACCCTAATATAATTGCTCCATTGAAAACGAAAAAAGTAAACATTGGTATGGAGGCAGAACCCAAATTCACAAAGATTGGAGACTACTGGGATGATGCAATGGTGGATAAGGTCATTGAATTGCTTTGCAAATACGAGGATTTATTCCCTACCAAGTTTATGGATCTGAAGGGGATAATCGGGGACCTAGGTGTTAGTAAAATCACCTTAAAGCCTGACACGAGGCCGAATAAGAAAAGTCCTTACCATCTCAATCTGAAGTATAAGGAGAAGATTCACTTAGAGCTAGACAAGATGCTCATGGCAAGCATCATTGAGCCCGTGGAAGAATTTGACTGGGTAAGCCCAATGGTGGTACAAGAAAAGAAGAAGAAGGATGAAATAAGGACATGCATGGATCTCAGAAAGCTGAATGATGCTTGTGTACGTGATCCTTTCCAGATTCCATTCACTAATGAAGTGTTGGACAATGTAGGTGGCCAAGAAGCATATTCCTTCACTAATGGGTTCTCGGGATACCACCAGATCAAAATCACGCCAGAGGATAGGAGCAAGACAACCGTCATGAGTGAGTGGGGTTGTTTTTCAGTGCAATGTAATGCCATTTGGATTGAAGAATGTCCCTATGATCTTCTTGCTCGTAGTTGATGTTGCATTCAAGGAATTTATTCATAAGTTTTTGGAGGTATACTTTGATGATTGGACTGTGTTTGGGCTGCTTGAACGCCATGTAGAAAGCTTGCGCCTGATGCTGGATACCCATTGAAGATACCAGATCACACTCAATCTAAAGAAGTGTCTGTTTTGTGTTCCTTTTGGGACCTTGTTGGGCATTTGGTTTGCAGACAGGGACTGATTGTAGATCCCACAAATATAGTGGTGATATTGAACTTGGAAGAACTGATGAGTGTGAAGCATTTGCATGCTACCTTGGGACATACGGGATATTACAAAAAGTTTATCAAAGGCTATGCCCAAATCACCACGCCTATGGAAACATTATTGAAGAAGGATGTCACATTCTGCTAGTATGAGGACTATAAGAAGAGATTGGATATATTGAAAGCAAATATGGTCACCACGCCAATTCTAGTCTCCCTAGATTGGAAGAAGGAGTTTCAAGTACATGTTGACGCTTCATGTATAGCACTGGGAGTAATACTGACACAGACTGGTAGAGAAGGCTTAGACCATCCTATCATGTTCATAAGCCAAAGATTATCGAAAGTAGAGAAGGACCATTCCACCACTAACCACGAAGCATTAGCCATGGTGTATGTGCTCCAGAAGTTTAGGCACTACTTGTTGGGTGGCCATTTTAAGATGTATACAGATCACTCCATGCTAAAGTACCTAGTCAATAACCCTATTTTGGGGGGGGGGAGAATCTTCAGGTGGCTCTTATTGTTGCACGAGTATAATTTTGAAGTTATTGTGAAGCTTGGACGACTGAACGTAGGACTAGATCATTTGTCATGCATCGAAACAGGGGAAGAGCCCACTAATTTGGAAGAATGATTGCCTGATGTGTAGCTATTTGTAGTGTGCATCGTGGATGGTCATTTTGAGGATATAATACATTTCCTAATGGCAGGTATTGCATCAAAATGATACATTGTCTAATAGAACAAGGAATTAGTGGTGCGCGATAGGTTTCTCTATCATTGATGGGCATATGTACAAAATGGGGTCTGATGATATATTGTGACAATATGTACCTGAGTTTGAAAGAAGCAGCATCCTCGCAGACACTCATGGGGGTGTCGCGGGAGGACATTATGTAGGAAGAGCAACCGCGCAGAAGATTCTATGCGCAGGGTTTTGGTGGCCAACCCTCCATCAAAACTCAAAAGTGTATTGCAAGTCGTGTGATGTGTGTCAAAGGACAGGAAGGTCATCGTAGAGGGATGAGATGCCTCTGAATCCATAGATGACATTGCAACCCTTTGAGAAGTGGGCGATAGATTTTGTGGGACCAATTCAACCACAAGGAAAGACAGGAGGAAGGTACATTATCACCGCGACGGAATATTTGACTTGTTGGGCAGAAGCACAGCCTTTGAAGGATTACAGAGGTGTGATTGCTACGAAGTTCCTCTTTGAGCATGTATTGACACAATTTGGTTGTCCAAAGATCTTGATGAGTGATCACGATACACACTTCCTGAATGAGACGATCAACGCACTCAGGGAGGAATTTTAGGTATACCACCAAAAGAGCACACCTTATCACCTGCAAGCTAACAAGATGGTGGAAGCATTCAACAAGGTGCTTGAAAATGTGCTAACTAAGGTTTGCAATGCTCAGTGAAGTGATTTGGACTTATGCATACCTATAGTATTATGGGTTTATCGAACAACATGCAAAAATTTGACTAGACAAGCCCCCTTTAGGCTCATCTATGGGGTTGAAGTGGTAATGCCTATGGAATATATTGTGCCTAGTCTACGCATAGCAACGCTCACAGGTATGACAAATCATGGAGCCCTAGAGGAAAGCTCACACAACTGGATGAACTTGAGGAAGAGTGATTTTTAGCTGGATTTCACCAACAGGTCCCAAGGTAGTGCGAAAAGGCATCCCATGATCGATATATTAAGTTGTGCACATTTAAGGTAAATGACTTGGTTTTGCTATATGATAGTAAGTTTGATAAATTTCCAGGGAAATTTAGGATGCACTGGTTAGGGCCCTATGTCATTAAGGAAATTACCGATGGAGGAGCGATATAGCTGGTCAAATTAAATGGAAAACCCTTTCTAGGAAAGGTGAATGGCAGTTGCTTGAAGCCATACACTGGCGGTTCGCCCATGTGACTAAATGATGGTAGCATAGTCTTAGCACTCCAAGCAGCTGAAAGGAAGCACGGGACTATAAAATACACTACCCAGGCTGGGGAGCTGTGCGATTGGAGGATGGTGTGAAGCAAGGAAGTGTCACAGGGTCTATGGCAGCACAGAGGGCGCTGCGCTACCCAGGGATAAATCACGCAGGTCAGCAAAAAAGTGACCGTTGAAGTCACTATTCATGATTTGATGGAAGAAGTGAGGAAAAATGGAGTGGGCAGCCATAAATTAAGATGAAATTTATGGCTCGTATCCTTAAAATCGGCTGCCAATCTGGTATTAATGACCCAAAATTGGGGGGAACAGTCGAATTTGATTTAAAAATGCCCTATAAATTACAAGTGGTTGTCCAGCAAGAAACACTTGGCATTTTGAGAATTGAGTTGTTGAGCTCTCAAGCACAGTTGAATCGTGAGCACTATGAGCTTCTGATAGCTACTAAGATAAAATCATGTCAGAACATGCAGAAGTTAGAGATATCGAAGAATTAGTGTGAAGTTGAGATGGAGATAGAGGTAGCTACTCTGAAGGTCGTCAAAGTGCTCGCTGAAGTCCCTAAATCACTGAGAATACTGAGACCGAATCCAACCCTAATTAAGGAGACCATGAAGGACAAGAAGGGCAAGAAGCCTGGCATACTGGTGCATGCATTGCCATGAAAAAACCCGCCAAAACCCACTACACAGGAGAAAGGCAAGGCCATAAAATTAGAACCAGAGGAGGAGGACATTGAAGACATCCCAACGGACAATAAGGATGTGGGAGCTAAAGTGGAGGAGGTTGAGTCCTAGGGTGTGGACCCTATTACTCGGTTGTTGGAGTATGTCCCTTCGCGCAGGCCTAAGTCCAAGGTACCAAAGGACACCGATGAGAGAAAGACTCCCTTGCAAACCCCTATGATTTTGGAAAAAATTGTTTTCGGTGGTCCACACTTGGCATGAGTGCACTGCTAAAACTTGAATACTGGGACTTGGTGGACCACAAAAAGTTAACACACCTGGCAACCGAGTAGGTGATGCACTGCATCATTGATACAAATATGTAAATGACCGCATTGGAGTAGCAGAGGTGGCTCAAGGGAGTAGAAAAGGTAGGGTTGCTTAACCTGCTCTGGGTGCCGCACTACAAGCACACCCCGGTGACAGTTTTGGTCATCAAGTAGTTGTTGTGCTTGGTGAATGATGGGTGTCTATGGTTGGAGGAGCTGATACACATAATAGATAGGTTGATTCACCAAATAATGCAAGTGTTTTACACAATAGAGAATCCATCCATGATCTTTGGTAAAAAGGGTGGCGACCAGGGTCTTGTAGAGTCAATGAAGGAAAAATTTAAACTGGTGAAGAAGCTATGCGGGTATGCCATATCCAACATTTGTGACCCTACTGTGAAGGTAGCTACATAGATCATTGCAAGGAAAGTCATGAGGAAGTTTCGCGCCAATGAGGTGCTGATGCCTATTGTCGCACTCATAGCACAGTGTGCTAAAGGAGTCTAGTTCAACTAGTTGGACTACCTTCACGGAGAGTTCCTGGAAAACTGTTGTGAAGCACAAGATCTTAGCAAGACATTCCACTACATGTCGCTCTTGCTATCAATTATGCTGGTTGTGTGGGAGATACCAGAGGACAGCCAGTTCCCTTTGGTTGTGCCAAACCTCCCTGAAGGAGTGAAGTACGCTTCACCAAGGACATGCAACAAGTTAGGGACAACAAGATCTTCTGGATCTTAATGGAGATGAACATCAGGATGGCCATCAATCACAAACCGTGATTGTTGCCTACTGTGTATGCCAACCCAGAGGGCTACATCAAATTCAAATTTGACTTCCATCGAGTATCCATCAGGGTACGAAATGACCCTGAGCAGAAATGGTACAACTTTCCATATCTAGCCATGGATGACGCCATTGATGCAGTGTTTGATCAATGATTGGCAGAGTGGCGCACTACCACAGACTTGCCGGTGGGTGGAAGCAAGTCCACCATGTAGAAGAAGAAGAATAAGGAGGCGAATTTGAAGATGGCACAGTTGGTTGAAAAGAGGAAAAAGGAGGCCACTAATAAGGCCCAAGTAGAGCACGAAGCCATGCAGTAGGCAAGAAAGTAGATAGGTAGAACAGAGTAGGGCTCTAACAAAGGTGCAAGGTCACCTTCCCTTGAGACAGAGGAAGAAACATAACAACACGACACAGACCCTTAGGAGACATTCGCCCACATCAAGTGCCCAAGAGAGCTGGAGAAGGGATGGTCAAGGAAGAAATCAAAGGCAACCAAGACATCGTTGGACTCCATTACATTAACAAAGGGTGATTTACATGATATTAGTGACAAAATCGGGGATGTCACTACGAAGGCCCTACAGTAATTTGAACAACAATAGTAGATCATCATAGGGGCTATCCAAACAAGGTTGTAGGAGTTGTAGACCCATGCGTTGTAGGATGGTACGGTGTCTACCAGCTTGGCTATCAGCACATCAGAGGCTACCAATATGCTACGTACAAAGGCTTCCAGTGCGCTAGTGCTGCCAGATGGAGCACTAACCATGGAAATGAGGCTGAAGCCACTTCCAATGCCTTAAAGGGAGTAGGGTTGAACCTAGTAGCACTATCGTGCAAAGCACTCCAACTCTTGCAGGATGGAGTAATTGTAGAACTAAGGGCCCGAGAGCATCACGCCCTCTAGGTGATCAGTAAATAACAGATCAACAACAAGCAAATGCCCCTACAGAGAAATGATGCCATCACTATTGAGACCGAGGCGACCAATCAGAGCAAGAAAATTATGTAGGTCATTGAGGAGGCGTGCCGAATGGTCACAGAGTTGGCAATTCTAGAGGAGGAGCTAGTCGAGGTATGCATTTACAAGTGGGCCACAGGGGTGCATGACACTTGGACTAAGATGGAGCAGGTTCAATTGGAGTTGAACCTACAGATGACGGAGTTAGAGTTGAGGGCCCAACCTTCAACTCCACCACAAGTGAAGGAACAGTGGGCGACTGGTGTCACAGAAGCAGTAGGAGTGGTGGTTAGTGCAGTAGCAGATTGCACGTAGTTGTTTGAGCAGTCATTTGAGGTCCTGACAAGCTTGCAGGAAGACCCCAATATATAGATGCTAGAGATGGAAGTGCACGAGATATGATAGCATTACGATGAGTTTAAGGGCACAATGTGAACCATCACGCTAACATAGAGACTAGCCAAGCTGCAGGAGTCCAAGTAGCTGAAGGAAGAGGTGGATGTAGCGCTGCACAATGAAGCAGTGTTGAAGGCAAGACTAAAGCCCTAGCTGGAGGAAGCTTACGCAGTCAAAGGAAATATCGAAGGTAAGCTTACGACTCTACAGGTCATGCAACAGAAGCTTCAGGCTGACATCATAGGAGTAGTGATCGAGTAGATAGTGGAAGACACGAAGCAGGTGGCAGCTCAATGCATGGTCGAGGTAGTGGTCATACGAGTCGAGCTGGAAGGGCTTCACGCAAAGATCTCCATGCCTACTAAGTGACTCGAGGGCGAGTCATGATGTTTGTGTTAGGGGCCTGTTGGGAGCGGGGTCCTTCAAGGGCAGTTTTGGGGCTAAAAGGCCATGTTTCAGTCAAATTTTGTAATAAAATTGTAAAGTCTCTGCATTTTGTGGTCGCGGAGTGCGAAGGTTTCATAAGTCATAAAGGGTTATCCACCCTTAGTTTTATAAAGTAAAGTCAGCTGTAAGAGATCTACCCATGGTCTGCAGACCATGGGATTGTATAAAAAGAGCTAATCTCTAAGTAGTTTTAGAGACACAAGGAGAATGATGTAAGAGAGTCATAGCTCTGAAGTAAGAAGTCTAAGTCTTGGGTCATAACGTAGGTAGAGGCTCTGCAGCTGAGTGCACAGAGGCCTAGGATATAAGTCCGCAGCTGAGTGCGTGGACCCTTGCAGCTGTATGTGTAGGGTGAATAGAGTCTATAATTACTTGGAAGACATCAATAAAGAGAGATATTCATCAATTTCTATGTCTTTGTTCTATTAATGCATCTTGTTGCCTTATGTATGAATTTACTTTATTATGCTTATATAATGCATGGATGAATCTAATTACATTGGAAAACTGAACGCAATTATGGATATCTATTTACGTGGTGTTACTATAATTTTTTGTTAGAGATAAGCAAGTCACTTAGACTAATTGGGGAATCAACACGATACGCTGCCATAGTAGCGTGAAAGTACCTGAGCAGTAGGTTAGGGCTACGTGAAGGTCGGTCATACCCTTTCGTGGAGGTATTGAAGGGCAGAATAGAGGACTCATCTTGGAAAACCCTAAAGTGAAGTGACCCACGTGAAGGCAGGAATAAGAAGGAATTAACCAACATCACAACCATCACAAAGTGCGTAAACTTGGTTCCAGCATCCCCCCATAATGCTTCAGGTGAGACTTCGATCTGCGCTCTGTGGGCTAATGCCGAAAGGGCTAGTAGTGTAGGGATTTTTTTGGCTAACTAACTTTGAACCTAGGTCAGGCCCCCTCAAGCCAACATAAGCCTGCATATACTTTGCATGCATCTCACAAGCTTACCTGCGTAGGTTGATGATTTATGTTAATGAAATTAAAAGTCTATAATTTGACTCAACATTTTGGCATCATTGTTGGGGAGGTGTTAAAGGGATAATAATGAAGTGTTTTCATATTACATGCATTGTTAGGAATTTTCCAGGACTGGGGGAGTCGAAGTGGTAAGATGAAGGACAAAGCCCACACATCGGAGGAGGTTAGAAATTCGCCAAAGCCATGCCCTAATTGTTTGTTAAGTAGTTTTTTTAAATTTATTTTCATAGTAGATGATTGGGTCCAACGTCTACAAACGTATTTTGTGGTGGTTTGAGCACCGCTTCATTTACTAATACACTGGAAATGAAAAAGAATTCTGCAAGATATAAGGAAACAAGAGAAAAAGAGTTCGGTTAGGAGGTTTGTTGTCCTAAAAAGAGCCCAGAACATATTCCTGCTTCTACTCTAGCAACTTCTATAGGATAATATTTTGTTGCTTCCCATTTTGAATCTCATGTCACAAGGAAAACAACATCTCTACTCAGTGGTCATCCTGAAAAGGAATTCCTTGGCAATCCAGTTCAAGAACAAGAATTCCAAACCATTGATTCCACAAGATTTGTATTTTACAAAGCCCCCACTTCCTTTTGGTCTAGAATGGCTCATGAAGAGGGGACTAGTCACACAAATGGATACGATGAGAAGGAAGAAAAACTATTCATATTTGACTTCCCTATCAAGGAGGTTGGTGGAGCTACTTAGATGAAGAATATTCCTCCTTCAACCTTGCCTAACTTTCGTGGGGTTCCCAGTGAAGATCTTGATGTCATTCTATTCGAGTTTGATGTGTTATGCAACATCTATGACTATTCTTCCAATGCTCAGAAGTTGAAGTTGTTTCCTGCAACATTGAAGGATGCGGCTTTCAGGTGGTTTATGGGGTTAGCTTCAAACTCCATTACAACTTGGGAGGAAATGAAAAAGGTATTCTTAAGAATATCAATATTATTGCAAGGCTAGGGACCTCAAATAAGAGATTTCTGGAATGACTCAAAAGGAGGGGGAGAGTCTTGAGGACTTCGTGGAGAGATTTCAGTATAGTCTGTAGAGTTCTAAAATGAATCAACTGAGCAAGGATACTAAAAGAACAATTTTGCTCAGAGCAATTAGACCAAAATCTCTGGAGATTTTGAATTTGATGGGAGGAGCTGACACATCAAAGTTGGGCTATGATGAAGTATGTGAGATATATCGTTGACATTCAAGAGGAAATTCTAAAGTTGGAGGAGGAATAAGAGATAATGCTTTGAGGCTTGTCAAGTCAATTGCTGGAGCTAGAGTCACTAGAGCTAAAATGGGTAATTTATTTGAAAATTTTAAGACTGACATTCTTAGCACATTATCTTCTCATTTGGATGTTTTGTAGGTTAAGAAGAAACGAGAAAAATAGGAGGAACTAGAAAAAGCCCTGAGAGTGTTCTGTTTGAAATGTAGGAAAAAGCATGCCTTGAGGGAATGTCCTGCAGATAGCATAGAGATATGTTGAATCTGTGAAGTAGGACACTCCATTGATTATTTCCCTTCACTTCTTGAAATCAAAGTAGCATATCTAGCAGATCAAGGAGATGTCAATGCACTTTATGCAATGGCACCTCAAAGAACATGGAAACCATTTGCTACAGGTATGGCTCAGTCACATTTTCAAGTTCCTTATAATCAAAATCAGATGTGGAATATTCCAATGACCTGGTAGACCTAGCCTATGCCTGGCCTACACAACAGCCTTGGAAGGGGAACTTTTCTTACCCTACCACTCATAATTTTCCTTCTCAAAACTTTTATCCTCCACAACCCACACAATAAAAAATGGTTCAACCTGAACAACAACAGCTTACATTGCCTGCCCCACCAAATCAACCTTATCCTATGCAACTTCCTACCCAACCAGTGTCTAACCACAATAATAAAACCATCTAAAACACTCACAACATTGGATTGGTCACCTATCCCACCTTTCCTACCTACTGTATTGCACCACAGTCATTGTAGAAAAATTTTGTTCCTGTGTTACACGAATTTCCTGTGTTGCTGCAGGAAATCTAGCTGAGGTCAGGAAAAGTGGTGAATCAAGCCGGAAGAATTGAAGAGATTGTAGAGGAAGACACTATAGAAATGCATGAAGTTTAAACCACACCTAAACTAGTAAGACAACCTACTTCAAGGCCCCAAGAACCTTCCTCATCCCATATAATCTAGCCTCCTTTTCCAGAGAGGTTGAAAATGAGACTAAAACAACCCGAGTTTGATATTGTGTTTGAATTAAGAAATTTATACATTAATATCCCAATGCATAAAGAAATTAAAGATATCCCACTATATGCTAAAATAGTAAGGGAGCTATGTACCAAGAGACTAGGAAGACAAAAGAAAGAACTCTCTACAATTCAAGTAGGTGGAAAGCTTGCAAGTTTATTGTCTACTGGATTTGTTACCGAAAAATATGCAAACACTGGAATCCCTATGGTTACCATATTTATCAATGGAAAAACTATAAAAAAACACTTTAATTGATTTGGGTGCAACCATTAATGTGATGACTATGGAGACCTTATCTAGAATAGGAACCTTTGACTTATTGCCTACTCCTACCATGTTAGAATTAGCAAATAGGTCTAAGGTAAAGCCAGAGGGGGTATTAGAAGACATTATCATCTCATTAGATTCCTAGAAATACCCTACATATTTTTATTTTCTTCAACCCAAAACTAACATAGGAGGGCATCCTTTGATATTGGGGAGACCGTGGTTAGACGACAGATGCTTATATAGGGCGTAGGTCTGGAAATATGACCATCACTCATGGGACTAAAATAAAACATATTAATTTGTATCTACCTGCTCAACCTCTCTTAAGATCAGAAAATACACATTAGGTTGAAGAAGAAGTGCATGATTCAGAATGTGCCAACCAGTTTTGACAATCGCCCAAGCCATGAGCCTTAAAGAAAATTCAGAAGAAAATTTGATATATTTTTGTATTTCTAATCCTGATTTTTTTCGACAAGAAGAAGGGCAGTCTAGTCATAATTTAAATTTCATTGCTAATCTACAGGATTTTCATGAATATAATATAGCAACCGAACTACATTCAACCATATTATCTGCATTTATTGCATATTCTGTCATTGAATGGGGGAGTAAGGTGGTTGAAATTTTTCATGAAAAACCTTTGAATATTAATTATGCCTTAACCCCTGAATAGGAAAAACAGTTAATTCAAGCATTGAAAAACTTTTCGGATACTTTTGCTTGGGAATATACGTATATGAGAGGCATTCACCCAGACACATGCATTCATCATATTTATATATAATATAAAGCTAGGTTTGTTAGACAACCACAAAGGAGGATGAACCCCACTTTAAGGGAAATTGTGAAAGATGAATTGCAGAAATTGTTAAATGTAGGGTTCATCTATCCTATCTTGGATAGCTAGTGGCTATCTCCATTGGTTATTGTCCCCAAAAGGAATGGTAAATGGTGAGTGTTTGTGGATTACAGGCAACTAAACAAGGCCACCTTGAAAGATCACTTTCCCTTGCCTTTTATAGACCAAGTGCTGGATGCTTTAGCAGGAAATTTTATTTTTTCCTTCCTAGATGGATTCAGTAGGTACAATCAGATTAGGATAGCTCTGAAAGACTAGGAAAATACTACACTCACATGTCTCTAGGGCACCTATGCATATAGGGTACTACCATTTGGCCTATGCAACACACCAGCCACATTCTAGCAAGCAGTCCTCGGTATTTTTTCTGATCTTTTGCGTGATTGCGTAGAAGTTTACATGGATGACTTTACAGACATGGGTGATACTTTTGAATAATATTTACATAATATTGAGAAATTTTTGCATATATTTAGAGAAACTAACCTCTAATTAAGTAATGAAAAATGTTTTATGATTATGAATGAAGGTATTTTTTTGGGTCATCATGTTTTTGCTGCAGGAATTAAAGTTTATCCGGCAAATATTGAAGTCATTGCAAAGCTACTCCCACCAACCAATCAGAAGGGAGTCTGAAGTTTCCTTGGACTTGTAGGATACTATAGAAGGTTTCATAAATTTTTTACAAAAGTAGCCTTTCCATTATTTAAATTGTTGATTAAAGAAGCTGAATTTCATTGGGATGATGAGAGTCAAGCTGCATTTGATACACTCAAGGAAAAAAATTTCAGCACCAATCTTGAGAGGCCCAGATTGGAAATTGCCTTTTCATATTTCCACTGGTGCCTCTAATTCAACCATAGGAGCAATATTTGGAAAGAAGGAGGATCATGTAACCCATGCTATTTATTATGTTAGTAGAAACTTAACTCCTGTAGAACTGAATTATACAATAACTGAAAAGGAATTCCTTCCTGTGATTTATGCTATTAATAAGTTTAGACATTACATCATAGGCTACGAAGTTTTCTTTCACACCGATCACTCTACCATTTGATATCTCATGAATAAACCAGTTACTAATGGAATGATTACTAGGTAGCTTTTGTTGCTATAGGTATTTGACATCATTGTGTTGGATAGGCCTAGAAAGGAAAATCAAGTAGTTGATTTCTTATCTAGACTCAACCATGCAAGTGAGGATGTTGTTGTTAATGATATATTTCCTGATGAAGATTTGTTTTCTATTTCTATTAAAACACCTTGGTTTGTAGACATGGCCAATTACCTTGCTACAGGAAAGTTTCCTCCTTATTTTTCATCTAATTAGAAAAAGAGAATTATTATAAAAAGTGTTAATTACTCTTGGATTAGGGGAGATCTTTTTTCACCAGACCTAATTTGATTATCCACAGGTGCGTCTAGGAAGATGAGATCTATGACATTTTGAGAGCCTATCATGATGAACCATGTTGAGGAAATTTTGTAGACAAGCAGACAACTTACAAGATCCTTCAATTAGGTTACTATTGGCCAAGTATTTTCAAAGATGAAAGGGAATATGTCTGGAAGTGTGAAAACTACCATAGAATGGGGTGGCATGTACAATCAGACGAGATGCCTTTGTAGCCATAGGTTCTCATAGAACCTTTTTAGAGGTGGGATCTTGATTTTGTAGGTCTCATCAACCCTATGTCCAAAGGTAAGAAGTATATTTTAGTTTGTATTGATTATGTTATGAAGTGGGTGGAGGAAAGAGCATTACCTCGAGCAACAGATAAAACACTTGTAGATTTTCTTTTTATAATATTTTTGTAAGATTTGGGGTACCTAGGGAAATAGTCACTGATCAAGGTACTCAATTTGTATCAAATCGTATGAAGAGAATTGTGGAGAAATATCTGATTACTCACTAAAAGTCCACCCCTTATCATCCACGGGCCAATGGGCAGGTGGAATCAACAAATAAGGTGTTGGAGACAATCCTTACCAATATGGTGCAATTACATAAGAAGAATTGGTATGACCGACTTCCTGAGGAATTGTGGGCCTACCAGATTACATGGAGTAATACTGTTGGATTTTCTTTGTATGAATTGGTGTATGGAAAGAAATTTTTATTTCCCATTGAATTTTAGATCAAAACTTTTAAAATGGAAACATGTTGGTTTATTAGGCCCTGACCCAAGTTCGGAAGAGTTATTAGCCAAACAAATCCCACAGCTACCGGCTCTTTCGGCAATAGTCCACAAAGCGCGGGCTGAGGTCTCACCCGAGGTAGCAGGGGAGGGTGCTGGAACCAGGTTTCCACACCCTTGGGATGTCTCGATGTGGTCTAGAGGGGTCACGAACTGTTCTATGGCCTCGCGCCACTCTGGACTATTATCGGGCTTCTGCGAAGATCCACACAAGTATACTTGCTTTTTAATTAAATTATTATAGATCTGATCTTCTTTTAAGCAAACATTCAACCATAAACCCAGTGTGCGCAATCATAAAAAGATATAAATTCATATAATAGATGCATAAACCAGAATACAATAAATCCGTAATATTGCAAAAATGACTTATCTTTATTAATCTCTTCTTTTTAGTACAACCTTCTTTCTGCCCCTGCCCCGTGCACACAACTATAGGGGTCCATGCACATAGCTTGCTGACTCTATCAGGCCTCTACGCACACAGCTACAGAGCCTCTATCTACCAACACCCTCGACTCGGACTTACAAACACTCAAAGACTTCTCTTCTCATAAACCCATTCAAGATCAATAATGCATACCCAAAAACTAACTTCTGACCGTAGAGCCTTGCTCTATTTATACATTTCCATGGTCCACAGACCATGGGTAGGCCGACTCCCTTTCTATTTACTTACATTATTTTTTGGCGGACAACCCTTTGACTTGACTCATTACAATTCACGCTCCATGCAATTCGCGGAGCCTTTACCATATTTTTACCAAAATGTCGGGCTTTGAGACCCAAAACCGTTATTTGAGGCTTCTGCTATGCAATAATCCCCCAACACAATCATTGTGACTCATCCAGAGTCACTTGGATGGTGCGGAAATCTTTGCGTGAAGGTCGGTCAACAACTTTTGCACTTCACTTGTACTTGCAACAAACTCTTCCGCCATCCTCTGTATCTGTTCTACGTGAGTTGCTGATGCATCAGTATCAGTTGCAGTTGCTTGTTCGGGATCATATGTTGCCTACATGTGCACCAACTTTCCCTCTTTGGTGGTGGAGACCTCGAATGCTTCCTCAAGCCAGGGCTGGATGCGTTCTTTAAGCACTACCTCCTTGTGCCGGGCGGCATCAACTTGTGCCTTGAGAGCCTGGGCCTCCTTCATTTTAGCCAACCATTACGTGATAGCGACTGTCTGCACAGTCCCCTGGATTGTGTCATAAGCATGTTGCAACTCCCACACTTCTGTTTCTACTTGTTGTATCATTGGGTCATCCTAGAGGGAGGTGAGTGTAAGGAGGGACTGATCTAACAACCCCAAGAAATCTTGGATAGCGCGCTTTATCAGTTCCAGTCCTTCTTGAATTGTGCCATGGTGCTACTCTTGAACTTCCACGGGTGTGGGCAGCTACGCCTTCAACCTTAGCTCTACAATTTGTAAATTTGATTCCCACTAAGCCTTCATGACCTCCTCTTGGGACATGTAGAATTATACAACCATGTGATGAATCATGTCAACTGTTGGAATTTCTGGTGGGATAGCTAGTTCTGGTACCTTGTTGAAAGCTTCTGACACAACTTGTTCCACTTCCCGATTGTGTGTGACCAAGTCATCGCACTGGACAAAAACCTACTCGAGATTTGCCTTATACTCCATCAAGGTTTGGAGGGCGTGACCTTCCCTAGCATGAAGCTCAACATTTACCCCATCCTGTAGTTGGTAGAGGGTTTTCCAAAGAAGTGCGACCAGATTCAACCCCCAACTACACATGTCACCTTCATCTTATGTTAGGACAGTGTCTGCTAGCAATGCCAAGGTGTTCATCTTGTGGGTGTACACCATCTGCTCGGCTGTGGCTGCATCCTCTGCAAGATTTAGGATCACACCACTCGGGGGTCACACCTGTAATGCCTACAACTGCACTCTGATCTCCCCCAACACAATTTTATGCTCTATCATTAGTTTCATCAACTCTCCTGTAGTGACATTGCTTGCCGGTTTTCCACTGTCAAGAAACTCTTTCTCCAAAGCCTTTACTATTTTTGACTTTTTGTGTGCATGTGGCGATTCCTTTCTATGCAGCCTCTTGACTTGGATTGAGTCTGTAAGCTAGTATGTGTGTCCTTGTGTCTCCATTTCTTTGTGCATTTCATGTTCCAAGGACATTTCTTGACCTACTGTGATCTCTTCGGCACTAACTTCTTGGGTTACCTCCTGCTGTGATGCTGCCTGTTGTCCCTAACGTGTCCTTTCTGCCAATTTAGTGAGTCGCGGCTGGATTTCCTTCTTTCGTTGTTGTGCAGCCATTCTTTCGAGTATGGCCTTGTCTGGGGAGCACCATTCTAGAGGCAATGCTACAAATGTCTCATAAATGGCATCGTCAGTTGCAATGAACAGAACATTGACCCATGTGCGCTTTGGATCCTTCCACAATTGAAGATATAAATTATGCATGTTTTCTTTGAACATGGTCATGCTTTGCAAATTGTTGTATATCGTTTGAGACATCTGTGGTCTACGAGTGATCCATGTCTAGATACTCCCCTCCATGAAGGTCCAAAAAACCTTGATTTCACAAACCCTCATGGCGTAATTTGTAGCCCAGAGCAAGGTATACCACACTGCTTCAAGTAGGTTATCGTCAATGCTGGGAAACTGGCTACCCTGTGGTAGTTCTCCTGCAACCAAGAGGATTGATAGTAGCAACCATGCATAATGAAATGTCTTACCTTTATCCTATGTGTAGGTTTTAACCTCGTACAAAAATTATCTACATACGAATTCTAAAACACAGGAAATAAACAATGCGAGAGCATAACACATAAAACACATATACACAGATATTTTCCCTTGGATCCCAAAACCGAGACTACTAGCTTGATTTTTCATTATTTTTCTTTCAATGTTATAATACATATTTATACATGCCGAAGCATCCATTACCATGGACTGAAAACCATCACGTCCAAAACAATGGACCGAAAACCATCGCGTCCAAAAAACATGTGCGAAATCATGCACAAAACCATAGGTGGGTCTGCCCAACCTAACATAGGGTCCAAAACCAAAATTTTCCAGGGCACTACCCCGGACCCCATAAAATGGGGTTATGGGTAGCCCTCAAACCTCCTATGATCTCTCCCCCTCTAACCCCCAGTTAAGTAAGTGGGCTAGTAATGGAAAGAATATAACACAACCCAACATTCTCCCAGTTGTCATTTTCTTTCCACAGGGGGCCACAAGAGAGCTTAGTCATTTATCCAGCCCTGCAACGCCCATTGTTTCTCTACACTAAGAGAACTTCTCAGAGCTCACATATTTTGTCAATGCATATGCAGTATTCTTCAAAGTGTCCACCTATACCAGCAACACCTTTTTGTCTTCTATCATATCCCTCACAAAGTGATACTGAACATCAATGTGCTTTGTCTTTGAATGATATGCAGGGTTCTTTGCCAAGAAAATTGCACTTTGGCTATCACAGTCTATCCTTATAGCTTCCTATACTAACCCTATATTTGAACACAATCTCTGCAACCAAACTACGTTCTTGCTTGCATGAGTGGTTGCCATGTATTTTGCCTTTGTAGTTGATAGTGCCACTACAAATTATTTCTTACTCATCCAACTGATTGCACCTCCAAATAGGTTAAACACATACCCACTTGTAGATCTTCTCTGATCTAAATCCTAATTTTCCAATCCAATCGTCAGCAATCGGCATATCGCATAGCCTGGGGTCTCGCCATCACACATAGACCTATCTCCGACCCAATATATCGAAGATCGACAATCGTGGGTTTCTCTCCTTTCCACTTAAGTCTGCCTCTTTGACCCTTCTCCGACGTGATTGCCCTTTATAAGGGTTTTTTTTCCATTTTTGGGAGATTTTTCCTCTTTTTCCAAAGAACAAAGGGCATCTTCTTTGAGCAATAACTTTTGCATCCTAAGTCCATTTTTGCCCATTCAAGTTGTAGTAGATTCAGAATGAAAATATCTCTACAATGGGGCTATGTCCAGGAACTTCCTTGGACTTTCATTTTCCTCTATGAGGAACACTTGGAATTAGGAGCTTATCCAAAATCCATTTTGGATCAACCCACTGCCATCATTTAAGCACAATATCAAATAACAAAATAAAAGTAATCATTGTATCAAATCACTAAATGAACTTAATCACCAAGTCATTGAATAAACCAATTACCAAATCTCAAACAACCAAAGAAGCTAGATCATCTCAATTCACTATATACTCTTTATAGAATGCCAGACCACTTATTGTTCATCACAAAAAGTAGATCCTATCACTACAAACCCTGTCAAATCTTATGTTAGAATATATATGCTACTATTATGAGACATACCTGCATATATATGTGCTTTCCCTTTAGGTAATCGACATACAAATCTCAAAATATTGAACCCTGAAACTGAATCACTGCACTATTGGAAATAATCACTAAAACACACAATGACCTTGTCACAAACCTCTGAACCAAATACTAATCATATCATAGCATCATCATTTCTATTCAAAATTTCATAACATAATCAGTTCAGCCTCAATCAAAACTATCAAACACATGTCATCATGAAAGACTTCATCGATGTACAACAAAAAACACAACAAGACTAGTTAGACATCATATACAACAAGCCCCTAAAATATGTATGCAAACCTTATAAGATACTTATGAATATGTGTGCACCTTTCAAGAAGCATACTTGTGTACATATTTTTCCATACTGCAGAATCGATACATGACTACCTAGAAGCAGATCCTTGTATGTACATGATATTTCTAAATAAAACTTGTACATATTCGTAACTATTGAATCATACCTACGCTACACAACATAACATCAATCAAACCCAAATATCAACATACACTATAAAAGGCACACATCATAACATCATCATCACAAATCTATCAACCCATAAGTAGATTATTCAATGTGTTTTCATTTCATATATATAAGATCTGATCCATCATCACACTCTTGGGTGCACACCTATTGTAGATCAAACAAATCATTAATAAGCCATCTGATGCACACACAAAATACTTTGATCTCCATCTGATTATATAGTTAGGCCTTAGCCAATAACATGGTTCAAACCCTTAGTTACGTTAATAGTATTGTTTGATGGGATCAAATATCCATTGTCGTGCTCATTACTATGGGCTAATACCATGGTAAAGACCCTTGGTATTTAGAATACCATGGTGCATAACTTGTACGCAACTTTTATTCACCATATTTGCATATGTATGTGCCTTTTCTTAATAGAACCTATGTATACGTGACTTTTATTCACTATACCTGTGTATGTACCTGATGTTTCTTTACAGAACTCACGTATACTTTCTTAAACTTCATATTTATCATTACTCTGTCTCTGAACTGATATTCCTTTGTCCAATATTTCTGTCACATTTGTATTGGCTTGAATACTCATCCTGATACACTCATGTTGCTATATTTATTAAGTAGGTTTCCATCAAGGATAGCACATTTGTCATAATTCCAACAATCTCCCCCTTTGGACTTGATGGCAACCACTTTGGTGTTTGGTCACCATTTCCTATAGATACCTGTAAACACATCTGTAGATATACCAAGTTTTTATCCCAAGTCACAAAACATTCTCCAAACACCAAGCTTCTCTCACCCTTTGACATTAAGGGAAAAGGAATGACCAATGTTGAATGTAGGCTTCTCTCCCTTTGTTGACATGAACATTGTAGATCTAATCTATTGAGTTTAAACATTTAATACTAATGATGCTCCCCCTAAGCACATGTTGAATTTTTTGAAGATATAAAAATGAGCACATGACTCTATGAGTCAACTAGACATGGACTTTCATATCACCAATGGCTCATTCTTACGTTGATCACCCAACATAGTGGGGTTACATATTTGGCTCAACATTACATCACATGCCCAAATGATGGGGTTACATAACTTGACCACAATAGTCCATACGCGATTGAATTTTACAATGATTTATAACATAGGTATTTTCATGACCTTTACATCAAGAGACATATATGGCATTTATAACCAAGTCCAAAGACCTCAATAGTCATCAAAAATCATCATACACCATATAGGATCTGCACCATAAGCATCTGCCAGAAGCAACATGAACAACAACATGCACATTTTCATCATCAATTTGCAAGATAAGGAAATGCAGATTAAATAGCATCAACCTATGACCAAGTATGCAACATCCACAACCTAAGATATTTAATAGAGTTCTACTATCAACTCATCCCCTTGACCTCGTCAAGCTCAACTTTCTCTTTCCCTTAGTAGGAAGAGCCTTAATCCATGTTCATCACAGGCATATGGATTTTTTTTAGGATAAAAACATATCCTTTCATGCATCAACCAACATATGTGAGAACCAAGCATATCAAGATAGGGAAAATTAGCATCATTCCTCAACATCATCACTATGTGACTAAATATGCCATATCTCCAAGTATCATTTAGTAGCTGTAGCAGTAGTTTATTAATAACCATGTCTTCATGAAAACTTGTAGTAACATCATTCTCTTGGCCTCTTTTCTTCATGCAACAAGAACTATCACACCAATACCACTTCATCAACATGCAACGTAAGTAATCATCCATAAGATCCTTATTTGTAATTAACCCATCAATGATATTCCATGACATAGATATAGTAGTAGGTATCTAGCTTCTCATCAATGAGAAAGTCATTAATAGCAAACCATGAGCTCACCATCATATATAAAAATTTGTTACTAACCTATCTCCTTGATACCATCGTGAGAAACAATCCTCAAACAATTTACCATGCGCAGTATATCATGTACATGTGAGAACCAAGGACTATAGAAATCAGAATCCATAACTATACCAAATGCAACTTATGTATATTTGAAGTCATAATGACATCAACATAAAATTAACGAGTGACACTCATCATCATCAAATAATGAGGTTGTACAATCAAGCTCTGTTTATCTCCTTGAACTTATGAAGATCAAATTCTAAGAAGCATAACATATGTACCATATTCATCATGAGAAGAATCTTTTATCATCATAATTTTGATCAGTAGCATCATAACAACTATGTGGCTCAAGTCATGATTTCATCATAGGAAACCCATGACAATAGCATAGCATGACGCAACATATATTCATCATTCAAAAACTTTAGCCAGATGAGTATCTTCAACAACATTATTAATATAAGCATCATTATGTAACAAGAAATACTCAAGCAATCATAATGCCAACAATGCACTATTAGAAGCATAGGAATTTCTCCCCCTAAACTTGTGCCAATTGTTCATTGTCATGTTTGATCACATCAATTGATCCATTAGTAAGGTCATCAAAGAAACTTCATCAATCATTAAATTCATGTCATATTTTAGCAACTTATATACCATTATAAGCCAATACCATTTCTAAGTAGCATCCACTAACTCTAACCAACCAATTCCAGAACTAGAAAGCCAAATAATAATTGTCTGAAGTATATCAGAACTTCTCCCTAGGATAGTCCTACGTTTTCTTCATCATAGATAAACATATGTGACTATCTCCATCTGAACTCATGTATATACAAGAGTGTCCTTCATAGGATCCATGTACATAAAGTAAAATGTTGAATTTTCATAACCATAGCTCCTCGTAGCCTATATTGTACATGTTCATTATTACTACATCAGATGTACTATTTCTAATCATGAATATTAAAATAACCATGGGAATCGTCATCAACATATGTATTTCTCCCCTTGAGATCATACATAACTAATTGTGAGGACCTTATAATAATCTTATACTCCTCATGAGGTCATGTACCTCGCATCACTTATGCAGTCATTGTGAGAAATTTTCTTTTAAGAATAATGTATTGCAATAGAGATCATCTTCTTTTACTCTGATTCTGAATCCTCCTCATTTCTGTTAGAATTTAGTTCTTTAAACAAATAATTTGTTATGATTTTTGTACCCTCTTTTTATGACCTATCCAATTTCTTCATCCATAACCATGCACTTGGTTGATGTAAACACAATTATATTTCCTTTATCTTCCATTTTACCTACACTAAGAATATTCTTCTTTAGCCCTTGAACTAATAAAGGATTAGATGCTCCTCTATGTTTATTAATTATGGCTCTACCTTTTCCTGGAACTTTTTTTGGAGCATTATTTCCAAGCATAACCTTTCCATATTGATTTTTCTTAAGAGACTTCATCTTACTCTTATCTTGAGTCATGTGATGAGAGAATCTGTTATCTATGTACCATTCATCTTCTTCTTCAAACAAGTAGAGAGAACTACCATATTTTATCCGTTCTTCTTATTTCTGCTTATTATGAGAAATGTTGGTGGATCCATCTTTTTCAGGTATTCTAACATCAATATTATTATCTCATTGTTTGTCATGTTATGTGAGGTGATCCATAGACTTTTCCCTGCATTATTTTGCTACATTCCCAAACTTGTTACAAGCATAATATCTTATGTGAGTAGAGGAATCATAATATTTATGTCTCATATTCCTTCTATTGCATAGTGCAAGCAAAACGATATCCCTTAAAGAAGCTTGAATAGCTAGAAGCCGATGATCTTTTTGTGAAACCGTTATTTACTTGTGATTGAAACATTCTACTTTTGAAATTGATTGCAATGTGTCCATAATTATGACATATAAAACATTCAACATTATTGATCAGAGGAGAGAGACGACTAACATTTTTTTAGTTATGAGTAAATGATTTTCTTTGAAGATTCACTTTCCTTGGTTGATCAAGTTGACTTCTTATCCCTTTTTTGACCATTTTAGGTTTTGCATTGTTATCCTTTAAATTCTTTGCATCAACTTGTGAACTAGATTCTCCTTCAACAATTCATGAAAACCAAGACCATATTTAATGGTGGGAGGCCTTTGACTACTAAGAATATTACCCAAAATCTTTTACTATCTTGAAATCTCAAATGTTTTCTTTTTCTTCTAATCTACCTTTTAGAATGTTTACCTCAACATCCATTCTTTCATATTTCTTTTCATTTTCTTCTGCAACCCTTATTCCTTCTTCCACTTTATCCTTTAACTTTAGAATCTCTTCTTTCATCCAATTTTCTTGTTCTTCAAATTCTTGAAGTAGTTCCTCATTTTGCTTATCTGATTTTTCAAGATCTACTCTTAGAGAGACGGTCTCAACTTCAAAACCTTCACAATATTGTTTAGATTCCAAAGCAACATTTACTGATTTAATATGATCCTTGTTAGCATATGTCTACAACTTATCTTTAGATTAACAATATTTTTCAAAGCAAGATCAAGTTCCTTTCTAAGATAAAAAATTTCTTCTAACCTGTCTTCTTCTTAAACAACAACTCCATTTTTACATTAAAAAAATGTTGTTTTATTATTGTTATCACCAAAAAATTGATCATCTAGCCTAATTTACTAGATGGATTGAAGTACACCATGTAAAGCCAATTTTACCATAGTAAAATTGCTTTCATTGTGAGAAATTACTTAATAAACCACCTTTTTTAAGTAATCTATAGTTAAACTCATGAAGAATAATCAAATAAATCACTATTTATTTGATTTTCTTCTAGGAATAATTAATTGAACCATTGTTTAATTATTATTACTTGTCATACTTGACCCAACCATGAAAAATAGACAGATAATTATCTTATTTTTCTCCAAGAATAATTAATTAATCACAAATTAACTATTATTCTTTGTCAAATTTGAATAAATCCCTTAGAAATAATTAAATAAGTCCATATTTGTTTATTATTCCTTAACTAATTCCTTTGATAAATAAATCATTTATTATTTATTATTTCTAAATAAAAGTTTAAATACTTTTTCCCTCCTAAACAAATATATTAAAATATTCTAGGTGGTTATCCCAAGAATGGGATTAATAATATTTTATTATTGCTCATTATTCGAGGATAACTCAATATTTTGTTATAAATAGAAGGGTTTTCCATTCATTATTCACTATTGATTATTTTCATTGTTGCACTCATTGTTGTAACTTTAATTATTTTCATTGTCACACACCATATTTTTGCTGGGTTTAAACATTATAGAGGAGAGAGACTCTATTGAAATATGGCAACAAGAATATTCCAAATTAAATTTGTCCTTGAATTAAATTGTGAATTAAAATCAAATTTAGTCTTAACAACTACTTGGAAATAATTAATTAATTTATTTTAAATTAATTAGTTGGAGAAATTCAAGTCAGAAGTCTTTCTGAAGTCATGCAAGAGTTATTCCTTAAATTAAGGAGATAAGATTGAGTTATATTTGAGTTGTAATTAGTTAACTCAATTTACTAAGTTAAGTCCAGTTAAATTAGTTACAAATTGTTTGAGGAACTAATAGTGAGTTCATAGTCAATTGATGCATTAATGCACTCAACTAGTGCTACTCCAATTAACTGAAGATTCTCTCATCAGAAACTCATGCATGTTTATTCTGAGAAAGACCCAGTTGATATTAATGTTCAAGGACAATTTACTATTAGTTGCATGTGTTTTCTCATGGAGAAAACTCATGCACGCAATCAAGGATTTGTTGGCTTGTTGGGGCCTCACCCAAGTTAAGAGTTAATTAGCCAAACAAATCCCTGTACTACTGGCCCTTTTGGCAACAGTCCGCGGAGCGTGGATTGATGTTTCACCCAAAGTAGTAAGGGAGGGTACTAGAACTAGGTTTTTGCACCCTTGAGATGTCTAAGAGGTTCGACTGGTCCACTGTTGGTTCCTGTGCGCAGGTTGCTTTACGCACTTACCCATTCCTCATGGCCTGATACACTACCTCCACGTAGCCCTAACCAGGGGTTGTGGAGCTCCCACGTTGCACTCTATGCTATTATCTGAGATCTTACTTATCTTCCTATACTAGTTAATTACGTTTGCCTTACTTTAATGTCTTAAGTTATAATTAGTTATACAAAACATTCATATAGGTTCGCGTAGTGAATAAATAATATACTTGCAGATTATATCCAATAATGCATTAAACCATGAAAATATACACAGAAATATAGTAAAACTTCTCTTTCTTGATTCTTCCAACGGTTACAAACTCGACCTGCCTTGCGCACTTAGCTGCAAGGGTCTGCACACTCAGTTGTGGACTACTAGGCCTCTGCACACTCATCTGCAGAGCCTTCTCCTACTCTATAACCCACAAACACACTTTACACTTCGACTCAATCCCTCAGACTTCTCTTCCTCTTCCGTATTGGTTATCTTATACACTTAGAGCCTCACTCTATTTATACAATCACATGGTCTGCAAACTATGGATAGGTCTGTCATGCCGACATTACATTACAAAAACTAGGGCAAACAACCCTATGACTCTATTATGATTTCGCACTCCACGCCAACAATTTGCAGAGATTTTACAAAAGGATTTGGTCAAAACTTGGTCTTTAAGCCCTAAAACATGCCTTGGGGGGATTCCATTCCCAATAGGCCCCCAACACTAACATCATGACTCGCCCTCGAGTCACTGTTTTTCCGCAGATATTTTTGCGCGGAGTCCTTCCAGCTCTGCTTGAACTACTGCAAGGTTGGCAACACACTGAGCTACTACCTATTGGATCTGCTGGACATGTTGTTCTGAGACCATGGTGTTGGAATTGCTTCTCTACATTTGTGCCTGTATCTCCCACATTTTTCTATAGTCCCGCGCCTTCGTCCAAATCCTTGGAGCATGAAGATTGTGCTTCAACCAGCTAGTTATATAGTAAGGCCACCTGTGTAGGGCTTCAAGCAGCTGCCATTCACTTTGCTTGGGAAAGGTTCTCCATTTAGTTTGACTAAATGTACCATGCCTCCATCTGTGAACTCCTTAACAACGTATGGTCCCAGCCAATGCATTCTGAACTTTCCCGGGAATTTTTCAAAATTACTGTCATACAATATCACTAAATCATTTATCTTGAAGGTGCATAACTTAATATGGTTATCATGCTAAGCCTTCTCACACTACTTTTGCACCTGCTGATGAAAGCTAGCCAGGAACCATTCCTCCTCAAGTTCTTCCAACTGGGCAAGCCTCTCCTCCAGAGCATCTGGGTTCGTCATCTTGTGAGTGTTGCTATGCATAGACTAGGTACAATATACTCCATTGGCATGACAACTTCCATTCCATAAACCAACAGGAAAGGTGTCTGTCATGTCAGTTTCTTTCACATTGTCCTATACGCCCATAGTACTGTAAGTACGTGCAGGTCCTAATCGCTTCACTATGCATTGCATACTTTGGTTAGCATAGTCTCCAATATTTTATTGAATGCTTCTACTATCCCATTTCCTTGTGGGTGATACACATGGAACTCTTCTGTTAGCGCACAGATGGTTTCATTCATGAAATTTGTACCATGATCACTCGTTATTGTGTGCTTTTCTGATGATACACATGGAACTCTTCTGTTAGCGCACTGATGGTTTCATTCAGGAAATTTGTACCATGATCACTCGTTAAGATTTTCGGACAGCGAAAACAAATCAACAGGTGTTCAAACAAAAACTTCGCAGCCATGGCGGCCATGCAATCTTTGACCAACTATGCTTCTGCTTGATGATTCAAGTACTCTATCGTGGTGATAATGTATCACGCGCCCATTTTTCCCTGAGGTTTGATAGGTCCTACAAAGTCAATTGCCCACTTTTCAAAGGGCTGTAATGTCATTTGTGGATTCAAAGGCATCTCATTCCTTCATGATGGTTTACCTGTCCTTTGACATATATCACAGTCCTTACAATGTGCTTTTGAATCTTGATGAACGGTTGGTCACCACAACCCTATGTGGAGAATCTTTTACATGGTTGCTCGTCCTACATAGTGTCCTCCTGCAGTGCCCCCATGCACTTCCACAAGGATCTGACTTTTTTCAAATTCAAGTACGTACCTTCGCAATATCTCATCATTGCCCATTTTGTATAGGTGCCTCGCGATGACAAAAAAATCAGCCATGTGCACCACCAGTTCCTTCTTCTACTGGATGGAGTATTCCTTCATCATAGTCCCCATTGTCAGAAAGTGGATTATATCTTCAAAGTGCCCATCTGCGACGTGCACAACAAAGAGTTGTGCATCAAGTAATCCCTCCTCCAAACTAGTAGGTTCCTCTCCCTTCTCAATACGTGACAAGTGATCCAGTCCCACGTTTAGGTGTCTAGGCTTCATCACGACCTTAAAGTCATATTCTTGGAACAATAAGAGCCACCTGCATATGTGCCCCTCCAACACAGTCTTATTGACCAAGTATTTTAGTGTGGAATGGTCTGTATATATCTTGAAATGTCCTCCTAGCAAATAGTGCTGGTATTTTTGGAGCACGTACACCATAGCCAACCCCTCACATTCGGTTGTCGAATAGTTCTTTTCTGCTTTGGACAACTTATGACTTGTGAACATGATAGGGTGATCCAAGCCCTCTCCATCGTCTTGTGTTAGCATCATTCCCAGTGCTATACATGACACATCAACATGATCATGAAACTCCACATCCCATTTTGGGAAGACTAGGATTGGGGCGAAGGCAAATTTCTCTTTTAGTACATCCAAGCTCTTCATGCAATCATCATTCTAGCAGAACATGACATCCTTTTTCAACAGTTTCTCCATTGGCTTGGTAATCTGGGCATATCTTTTGATGAACTTCGTGTAGTACCCTGTATGTCCCAAGGTAGCACACAACTATTTAACACTTTGCGGTGCTTCAAAATTCAGAATTACTACAATCTTCACGGGGTTTACCATTAGTCCCTATTTTCAAACCACATGTCCCAATAGGTTCCCAAAGCGAATGAGGAATGTAAACTTTTCGAGGTTCAACACAGTTTGGTTTCATCGGCAAGTATCCAGCATCAAGCGTAAGTTCGCTACGTGGTGCTTAACCAATCCAAATGTAGTCCAATCATATAGATAGACCTCCAGGAATTTGTGGATATATTGTCTGAATGATACAACAACTATGTACGAAAAGATGGTCGACGCATTTTTTAACCCAAACGACATAACAGTGTATTGAAAGAAGCCCCACTCAGTCATGAAGGTGGTCTTGCTTTTGTCTTTCGCCACGATTTTGATCTGGTGGTACCCTGAGAACCCATCAGTAAAAGAATATGCTTCTTGCTCGCCAACATTTTCCAATACTTCACCTTTAAACAGAGTCAGGAATGGGTTGTGCACACAGGCTTCATTCAATTTCTTGAGGTTTACATATATTCTTATCTCGCCCTTCTACTTCTTCTCCTGCACTACCATAAGGTTTACCTAGTCGGATTCTTCCATTGGCTCAATGATTCTAGTTGCTAGTATTTTGTCTAATTCAATGTGGAAATTTTCCTTGTACTTCAGATTCAAGTGGTAAGGCCTCTGTTTAACCAACTTTACATCAGGTTTTAGGGTGATCTTCATCATCCCTAAATCACCAAGGATCCCCTTTAATTCTGTGATCTTGGTGGGGAATAAGTCTTGGTACTCGTGGAGTAACTCAGTGACCTTATCCACCGTGATGTCATCGCAATAGTCACTAGCGTTCCATATTTCGGTTCAGCCTCTGTACTAATGTTCACCTACTTTGTCTTTACCAGTGCGATAATGTTAGGGTCTTCAATCAATGGCCCTTGAACCTCGCGACAGCCTTTTGTTTCTAGAATGTTAACTTTTTGCAGATCTTCATCATGTTCTTCAATGTTTACGTTGTAACACTCTAGCGTGCAGCTCAGCTGGGTCACCCATTCAGGCTAAAGCACTTCCATTGGCTCCTGGGGTATTTTAAAGATAACTGCTTTTACTACTTGTAGCGCATCATCAACAATATCCCACCAACTATCCTCAAACATGAATGTTAACAAGCATCCTTCGCGCAAGATATCCCATTCATTCGTGCCATGGTAGAGCTCTATTTCTATATACCAATTCATGGGTATAATATCCAGGGTATGATAGAACAAGCGCACCCACACAGGTTGTGGCTCTTCCCCATAGACCTTTGTCCATTTTGTGAGGTGTACACATGGAACATCCTATCCATCATACTTGTATTTTAATCGGATCTAAGGCTTCCCAAACCGCATGCGCCTCATCCCTATGCATTCACGCTAGTCCTCAAAACTTCTTTGGTTTGTACCCCACCATCTTACAGGCATAGCTCACAGTACCCATTTCAATGCGTTGAAATGTTGTTGTTACAGTATGTCTCTTTCAAAATCATTTAGGAAGTCATCCACCTCGCTTAACCCATCTACGTAGGAAGATCTCTTACCTCTGTTGCTATGCAGTGCAATGATCTCATCATCATGTTACAGTTTAGCGTGGTTACCTCATGTAACCAATTCTGCCATTGTTCTATCTCTTCGTCAAAATCTGAGGTGCAGGAGCTTTCACACTCCCATGATATTCAGCCATCAACGATTGGATTTACCTCGTCTTGCTCCCACCTAGTTATCTTGTAGATGTATACAAAATCGTTGTCGCTGTCATAGTCACCCACTAGCTCCATGTAGCATGATCCTTCTATAGGGTCTAAAGGTACCACTACACGTAGAGACTTTTTCTGAAAAATAATCTTGCATGTTTTCAGATTTATCACTCCATTCATGTTAGTGGCCCAATCTATTCCCAATAGCGCGAGGCAGGGAATTTTGTCATCAACAATCTCTATCACTTCAAAATCTATTAGTGTACTTGCTCCTTCGATATCTACTGTGATTCCCTGCAATCTCCCCATAGGTAGGATCTTTTGTTGGTTCGCCATTCATAGTTGGATAGGAGACCATTGTAACGCAGGCCTTCCCATGTGCTCCCATGTATGCTTTGGCAGGACATTTGCATCCAACCCTAGATCCAAAATCACTTGGTCCATCTCATATTCGTCAATCTGCGCGGTCAATCTCATCTCCCTTTCTGTTCATGTCGTGTGCTTCCCGAGCTTCCAAACTATGTGTGGTTCTCCTGGCACAGTCCCAACGCATCTAGTTATGAGTTCTTGCAACCCCTTTACATCCTTTCTCTCATGCAGCAGTTTCATGCATGTCTCTAGGAACATAGTGAGCATTGATGGGTCCATTTTTGGATCCAATCTGTCTTTACTTCCTAAAGTGGAGGTATGAATGAAGCTCCTCTTAGCATCCATGAAGGTCTCCTTAGCATGCTCCAAATCAAATTTTGGTTCCTTCATTGGAGCCTTGCAAACCCAGGTACTTTCTTAAGGTTGCTTGCCTTTGTCATCTCCTGTCGTAATTCCACATTTCCTTCTTTATATTATCGTCCATGACACCTTGTGCTTCCCATAAAGCTTTTATCACGAACCAAAATTGGTCTGGATCTTCATTTCCTACTCCCTTGAAAACTGGTAGCTTTATCGCACTTGCCATACTGCTTCGCGGTGGTGGCAAAGGTGGTATGGGAGAAGACGAGGGTGAAGATGGTGAAACTAGTGGTGGTGTGGGTGGAGGTGGTATGCACGGAATTCTCTCTCTTATCAGATTGATCGCACTTCTTGGTGAGACCTTCGCGAGCTCTTCCTCACCCCCTCATGGAGGTGAAATCAAGGGGCTATTCTCTATTTCTATGCTACCTTCGTTTTTGTATATTCTCCCACTTCATGTAGCCCCAGTCATTAACTTATTCGCATAACCTATTTTTCACATAGTAGCATTTTAATCCAAAAGTTAAAAGGCTTAACGTACTTAGCTTGCAGTCCTTTTAGGAAGCGTCATTCTACCTCGCTATAATTGACTAAAGTATCTACCACAAATTTGGTGATGAATCTTCCTATGATTCAATCGAGCCAGTGATCGACAATGCGCATGATATTATGTTTTGATGCTTCTAGTCTGTGCACCAATTCTAGAGTCCACATAATAGGTTTATCAAGTTTACACCTTCCTTGGCTATCTACTAGCTTCGAGATCCACTCATACAACTCAGTGGGGAAGGATGCAAAGAAAATTTCATGGATCTCTGTATACAAGTAGTAGCCTAACCACTCTTCCTTTGATAGCCGCGGATTCGTGATTTCCTGCGCCATGAACTGGTGAATCTTTCTGTTCAACCAACCTTCAATTCCTTTCTTTGTCAGATTCTAGTGATATGACATTAGACATCTCTATGTATATCCCAGTCCTGGCAGTGGAACCATTTTTTGGCTTGTTGGGGCCCCACCTAGGTTCAAAGTTAATTAGCCAAACAAATCCCTGTACTACTAGCTCGTTCGGCAACAGTTCGTGGAGTGCAAACTAATGTCTCGTTTGAAGTAGTATGGGAGGGTGCTAGAACTAGGTTTCCACACCCTTGAGATTTCTGAGAGGTTCGACTAGTCCACTGTTGGTTCCTGCTGCAGGTTGCTTCACACACTTTCCCATTCCTCGTGGCCTGATACACTGCCTTCGTGTAGCCCTAATAAGGGGTTGTGGAGCTCTTGCGCCGCACTCTCTACTATTACCCGAGATCTTACTTATCTTCCAGTACTAGTTAATTACCTTCGCCTTACTTGAATGTATTAAGTTATAATTAGTTATGCAAAACATTCATACAGGTTCCCGCAGTGAATAAACAATATGCTTGCAAATTATATCCAATCATGCATTAAACCAGGAAATGATACATAGAAATATAGTAAAACTTCTCTTTGTTGATTCTTCCAATGGTTACAAACTTGACCTTCCCTACACACTTAGATGTAAGGGTCCCTGCACTCAACAATGCACTACTAGGCCTCTACACACTTAGCTACAGATCCTTCTCCTACTCTATGACCCACATACACACTTTACACTTTGACTCAATCCCTTAGACTTCTCTTCCTCTTCCATTCCTCTATTGGTTATCTTATACACTTAGAGCCTCACTCTATTTATACAATCTCATGGTCCATGGACCATGGGTAGGTCTATCCAACCAACATTACATTACAAAAACTAGGGTGGACAACCATATGACTCTATTATGACTTTGCACTCCGCTGCCACAATTCGTGAAGCTTTTAAAAAAGGATTTGGTAAAAAAATGGGCTTTAAGCCCCAAAACATGCCTTGGGGAGATTCCATGCCCAACAGGATTCATCCTTGAGGATTGCGCAGTTTTGAAGGCTTGTTTCTCCACTTGGTAATAGCCAAATCATCCACAAGGAACAACGCAAGGAAATAGGAGCTTGAAGGGCAGAGAGGAAGGCTAGAGAGAAGAAAAGTTTACCTGTGAGCATCTGTGAGGATTGTACTGAGATTTGGCTAGTTGTGAGAGCTAAGGCTTTGTATAATTCCTATGTATTTCCACCATGTATGATAATACAATAGTGTGGGGTTTTTATCTGAGACTTTTCCCAAAGTATTTTCATGTGTATTGTGTCATTGATTCTTCTTCTTTTGGTTATATTATTCAGCTCGATCTTTAAGCTTCCACAAATTGATAGTAGAAGTATGTTATAGTATTCTGCTCTGATTTATATTACATTATCAGGTTAACCTATCACAGATTTTCTACATGGTATCAGAGTTGTGAACAGTATATTGAGAAGCGAATTCGAAGTTTGAAGTTTGGGGTTGCAGGTGCAAATCAAATTCATATCATACTTCAAGGTTGGCCAATGGCGTTCTATGGCTTGAGACTTGAAAATTCCTTGGATGGTAGCTCGAATTACATAACATTGAAATATAGAATCAAGGCTGTATTAGAAGACAATGCCTTGAAGGAATTCATTGATCAAGAAATCCCAAAGCCAGCTTCAACTAATGCACAAGAGTTGGCTGAGTGGAAGAAGTGTGTGGCGAAGGCGAGACAGATCATCCTTGAGGGAGTTTGAGACCATATTATCTCAAGTATCCATGGGAAGGATACTCCATTTTCAATGTGGAAGACATTGAAGGACCTCTACCAAAATAGTAGCGATCATAGGAAATTGGCGCTTAAGGATAAGCTTCGAAGAATCAAGATGGAGAAGGGCAATACTATTTCCACATATTTGAATAATCTCACCAACTACAGATATGAGCTTGGCAGTGTGGGAATAAATAATACCAATGACAATATGGTGAGCTTCTCTCTCCTTGAATTTCCAAAGAGTTGTAATAGCTACTAGGACTCTGTGAATGGAAGGGAGAAACTGTTGGATTGGGAATGATTGTGGTCAGATCTTATGCAGGAGGAGATTAGGAGGAGCACACGAGATGGTTATTTATCCAAGAATGATGATGAAGAAAATTTGGCCTTAGCAAGTGAGGCAATGAAATGGAAGGAGAAGGCTTCCCATTTCAAATCAAATTCTTCTCATGGAGGGAAGAAGGGTGACATGTCTAAGGTAAGATTCTTTAATTGTCACAAGACAGGACATTATGGAACTAATTTCCCATCGAAGAAGTCAAAGAAGGGATCCTTGGAAGGATCAGAAGGTGAGGCATTAGCCTCTCAGTTCAAAATGGACTTTACCCTCATTGCATCCATGGTGTAATGGATGATGGGTTGTGTCTGGTATCTTGACAGTGGAACCTCATTCCACGTGACCAGTGATAAAAATTTATTCAGTGCCTTAGAGGAGAAAGACCTCAATATGTCCATAGATATGGGTGACAACGAAAGGTATAATGTTTCAGGAGTGGGCACAATTGATTTTTAAAGGGAGCATCGAGCTCCTCTCACCTTGACAGATGTGATGTATGTGTATGGACTGAAGAAGAACTTGGTATTGATTGTAATGTTGGAGGACAAAGGCTACAATTTTGTCTTCAGTAAAGGAAAGGCATTCCTAAGACACATAGCCACGGGTTAGACCAAGATGATAACAATTCAGGTGAAGAATCTATATAAACTAGAAGTAGATGATTGTGCAGCATTGAGTATGAAAGCAAAATTGGTGCAAAGCCAAGACATCAGTGAGCTGTGGCACAGGTGATTGGGCCATTTGTATCATGGGGCTTTGAAGATAATGCAGCATATATCTACAGGACTTCCCAAAGGTAAACTTGAGCAAGTTGACACATGCAAAGGTTGTACCTTGGGAAAGTACACCAAGTCTTCCTTTCATGATCGAGATAGTTGAGCAGAGGCTATCCTAGAGCGATTTCATATTGATTTGTGTTGACCATTCTCAATGGCATCCACAGTGAAGAAAAGGTATTATGTAATTTTCATTGTTGACTATCCTCATAAATGCTAGATTCATTTCATGCAGAAGAAGGACCAAACTTTGACAAAGTTTTGTGAGTTCAAATCTTTGGTCGAAAAAGAGTCAGGGAAGAATATCAAGGTATTGAGAAGTGACAATGGTGGAGAATATGTCTCTCAAGAGTTTAAGGACTTCTATGCAGTGAAAGGAATTAAACGAGAGTTGAGGGCACCTCATAACCCACAGTAGAATGGGGTGGCCAAGAGGAAGAACATAACTATTGTAGCAGCAGCACAAGCAATGCTACATGATCAAGGCCTACCACTTCACTTGTGGTCTGAGGCATGCAACACAATGGTCTATTTGTAGAATAGAAGCCCGCATCACATACTTTGGATGAAGACACCAAAGGAAGCTTTCTCCGGTAAGAGACCAGATGTGGGTCACTTTATGATCTTTAGCTCATCGGTATATTGCCATGTGACAAAGGATGCACGGAAGAAGCTTGAGCTGATAGAAGAGTTTGTGATATTTGTGGGGTACACTAATACACCTCACAATTATTGGGCGTACTTTCTTACCAGTCAGAGGATTGTGGCTCGCAAAGATCTCTAGTTTGATGAGTAGAAGGCCATGTGAGTTTCCCTTGAGAGGGAGCTCCAGCTATAGGCTGTGGAGGAACTGTTGGTTCCTAAGGAGGAGGAGCATCAAATGGATGCAGAGTAGCCACATGTAGAGGTTCCATGAGTGGATATATCTACTCAAGAAGAGTCTTCTAGAGATGGACGGAAGCACACAAGAGAAGTTGACAGATTGTTGGAGGATGCGAGAGATTTTGTGGGAGCACCATCTTCTCAGCACAGACAGAGGAGGTCACCTGAAAGGTACATTGGATACATGACCCTTGCTGGGGATTTTGTTGAGACCCAACCATCTTCCTTTGAGGAAGTAGTGAGGCAGTTGATTTGGGTTGATGTTGCGGTGGAGGATTATGACTACATAGTTCGTAACAGTGTTTTGGATGTGGTTTCGAGACCAGAGAATAAGTTAGATGTGAGTTCCCATTGGCTTTACAAGGTAAAGCAAGCTACTGATGGCAGTGTGGAGAAGCATAAGGCAAGATTTGTAGCCTATGGCTTTTCATAGGTCAAGGGGATTGACTATGATGAGACTTTTGCTCCTGTTGCAAGGTACTCATCTATCAGATCTATATTTGCACTATCAGCACAAATGGGTTGGAAGACCCATCAGATGGATGTGAAGACTGCATTCCTTAATGTCCAGATTGAGGAAGAGGTGTACAAACAACATCCAAAAGGTTTTGAGACCTTTGATCATGAGTTGGAAATGAACTACTTAAGTAGATGAATATAAAATAGGAAGCTATGCTACTTAACTAAACAATAAAGAGGAGCTTTCACTACTAGGGTCGGGACCTAACCCAAGAGCTCCAGCCCTCTAAGTTAACTCAGTGCTGGCTCAAAACAAAACTCATCTTCATTATAAATCAAAAACTGTTACAAGACTTGCAGCTTGAAAACAAAGTAAAGTTCTATAGTGAGAAGTCTGAATTATTGCTAACTCTTGGTAACTAACTAAAAAAACTAAGGTCCTAAGCCTCTCTACTTATACATCTAAAGTCTCCAATGACTTCCTTCAAACTTAGGGAGGCACAACTCCCAATTCAATGATAAACTCATGCTTTCCTTTTCACTAGCTCCAATGCCTTCTAGTAGGGAGGCTTGGCCCCCAACTCAAGATAAACTTGTACTTTCACTTACTTGGATGCCTTCTAGTACACCTGATTTGGCTATTTGCACCTTCACTTGCTTGGCTGCCTTCTAGTACACCTGATTTGGTTATTGGCACCTTCACTTGCTTGGATGCCTTCTAGAATGGGATTGTTTGTACTTTCAGCTAATGGAGGGATATTCGAATGGAGGGGCAGTAAATGAGGAGTATTTATCTCTTGTAATTCCTCTCCCTTGTCCCATTCAAGTTTTTACCAAGGTCTTTACCATAGTTCCTTGATTTTTTCTTTTATCCCTACATTTTCCTTGCTTTTATCCTTTATTCCTACATTATATGCACATTAGACCATAAAGCAAAATATCCAACTCTACTCATCTCATAAACAAAATATAATCAAAAGTATGCAATAAGTTGTGAGAATAGTTGGTTTGACTACGCTAGGAGGTGAATTAAGGTCAATTAAGGCCCATATAATTAGTCAATGATGAGGCTCATCACAATCCAACTATCCTAAGCATGCAGATTCAGATTCAAACCATCAAACCTTCTACTACTGTGCATGTAAACGAATAAAATAAACTTGTTTTTCTTTTTTTCCTTTTTCATGTGAGAGCATGAAACCTAATCTCTTTTGGTGATGTGGCAGGTGGCTTGGAGATGATGTTGAACGGTCAATAGGTTTGGGAGACAAGTAGGGATTTTTTTCTAGATTTCTAGAGGCTTTTTCCTTAATTTAGCCTCAAAACGAGCTTTCCTACAGGATGCTACAGTGATTTCCTACACGATCCCCTGATTTCCTACAGGATATACAAATTTACTATAATTCATCAAATGGAAAAAAAAAAAATCCAAATTGGATGGAACATATTTTTTTATTAGCTAGGATTTATTAGCTCCCCATTCCAAGTGGAATCACTCAAAAAGACCTATGTTAACCCATTCAAGAAAAAAAAAAAACATTACTAGTCGAAAACCTAGAAGTTCGAGAACTAGTGAGCTAGTAAATCTAATAAATGTCTAACTAAATCAAGTGCAAATTAGATGGGATAATTTTTGTTATGAACTAGAATGTTTTTTTCATCTAATGCAAGTGGAATCAATTCGATTTAAGCTTGTTAGCATGCTCTAAAAAATAGCAGAAATTTATTGTTCTTTGCTAAAAAGGAGGTCCAACAATCTAGATTTGGGAATAAGAAAACTAATCCAAGAAAATAAATGATTATTATGAACTTCCAAAGCTTTTCCAAGGATTAAATAATTCTTGTGATCTTGCAAAATAACTTACATCAACCATTTAACTCAATCCTACAACAAGAAATCATTAATACTAAATGCAAAAATAGAAAGAAATAAAAACTAGAGATGCATGTGAATAAGCAATGAAACGAAGGAAAGAAAACGATAAAAAAGGGCTATGAGGTTCCTAGGATTTCCAAGCCCAAGGAAAATCATAAACATATGGATAAGAACAAGATTTAGATGCTGATCATGACACCAATCTTCATTATTTTCATCAATAGAATTACATCCCTATAAGAAAATACAATGGAGCTACAAGAATACAAGCTCTCTCCACAATAACGCTAATGAAAGTCTCCTCCTAGAGGAAAATTCGACTTGGTACTTATAAAAAATGATTAGGAATCATTTCCCATGAATGGAGGAAGCTTTCCCCACCAAAATCCCTTGATTAGTGGATATAGTCCCCAATACTAGGAATTTGCATTAAATGGTAGGGAACACATTCCTAGATTTTCTCAATCATTCCTTAGAGGAAAATTGACTTGCTACTTGTACAGAATGATTAAGAATCATTCCCCATGGATGGAGGAAGCTTTTCGCACTAAAATATCTTGATTAGTGGATCTACTCCCTTGATTGGTGGATCTGCTCCCTTGATTAGTGGAACACATTCCTATATTTTTCTCAATCATTTGAGTTCCGCAATTTGTGCCATAATTTCATAATATCTTGTTGACTTATTATTTATTATTGATCCTCTAGTAGTAGGGAACATGTCCCTAAATTATCTCCTCCTCCAACTCTTCATAATCTGCCCAATATTCTCATAATATTCCACAAAAAATGAATAATATTAGACACAAATATTCAATTATTCATAAACCTTTTTAATGAATATATTAAAGTTAAAAATAAATTATATAATGCAAAAGAGAGGTTTAATGTGCTGAAGGATGGTCATAGGCCTTAATTTATGTTTTAAATGAGAGGCATGGGCCTTAATTTATGTCTAATTTAGAGGCCCATCATACCCCCATGCTGAAAGTGTTGCTCATCCTCTCAGAAACTTAGTGACCTCATTGTGCCTAATCCATGGCCCTAGTGGCCTCTATCTTATGCATTAAGAATCTTGGCTATAAGCTCTACAAGGAGAAGCCAAAAAACATATTTGTGCAAAGAAAAATCCTTATTTCTTGAGACCATTAGTTTGCCTTCTTCCCCTTATTCAAGATGGATCTTGATTGCTTTTTCAGTTTAGCAAGGTCTTCCACACCCTTATCAACATTATGCTACCTTGTTACACCATTTATTTGCCTTAGGACTGCCTCCTGTAGGATTTCTGGGTCACTATAATTCCTACAGGATCATCCTGTAGAAAACATAGTCCCTTTGTAAACTGAAGTAGGGTGGAAAAAGTGACATAAATGGTGGAGGAATGAATGATAAAGAGTAGTTAAATTAAAATGTGAGTTATAGGGGTCTCTTTGTGATCCTCCTTTGCTCTTTGATCGTCCTTCTTGCTGACCTACAAATGGAAATATCGTGAAAGTGGAGAGGATGATCTCTTTGTTTTTTTTTCAAGAATGAAATGGGATGGATGAATGAATAGATATTAAATATAAAGTGGAAGGAGGGCTTGGAGTTTTGTGGTGACCTTGGCCTTTGCAAAAATTTATTATTTTAACTGCTGTCCTCATTCCTTGAAATCATCACCCTTCATAATTTGACTTTTTAACATTCCAGGAGTGAAGGAGTGAGTTGCAATTAACTAGCTGAAGGCGGCTAAGACTGCTGACCAATCCTTAGCTTATAAAACATCATGTCTCATGCATTGAAAACAAATTTCTAACTATAATATGCTCAAGAGAAGAGGTCAAGAATAGTGCATACCTGGACCTATCTGACGGTTGTTGGAGAAAAATGCATGCTGCTGCTGAGTTGATTTTGATGTGCAAGCGTTGGATGGTGATGTTGCTGGTAAGCTCTAGAGGAGCTTCTTTGAGCTTTGGATCTCTTTCAAAAGCGCTCACTATCAATCCTGTATGTGTTATTATGTATCATGTAGGTTAACAGGACAACGATTTGTTTTTTCCATATCTCCCAAATAGTAGACTGGATTGAGCTGAAACTTCTTGAGCATGTTGCCATCATCACTATGCACTCCCATAGAAAAAGTTTGGTTAATGGATACATGGATCTCGAGAAAAACAAAAAATGGCTAAAGGTGATGGAGGTTAATTTCTTGGAAACCATGCATTGGAATTTGCTGAAATTGCTTGGGCATGTTACCATAATCCATATGCATCTCCCCATGAAATAACTTTTTAAATGGATGCACTCATATTGAGAAAATGCAAAAATTGTTGAAGGTGATGGAAGCCAATTTCTTGGAAACTGTACACTGGAATTTGCTGAAACTACTTGAGCATCTAACCATCATCCATATGCATCTCCCCCTGAAATAGTTTGGCCAGTGGATGCATGGTTTTCACGTTATGGCAAAAACAAATTTCTACTCTATGTATTTTTGTATCCTATAGTAAAATAGAGCATCCTGTAGTTTCTTAGGACAACAAGGAAAATGAGTGGTAGAAGCTTGAGAATGATGGGTGGATGGTGGAAATAGATGAGGGTGATGGATTGGCATGGCCTTGGCCTTGTTGGAGGATTTGAGCAAAGGAGGAGAAAGTCAAAATTTGTCCTCGTTTCACTAGGCTTGACCAATTTTCCTTTTGGTACCAACTTATTCTTGTTGCTTGTAGATGTTGGAGAGTACATGCATTTATCAAAGAGATGCATGGAGCAAGGATTTCTTTTATTTCTTTTTTCTCTTTTTTCTTCTAGGCCTACTAGCCACCTCAATGAGGTTTTCAACTAGTAGGTCTACCTAGGTGCCTCAAAGGAGGTTTTCACCAAGGATCTTTTTTTTTTTCTTTTTTTCTTTTTTCCCAACCCATTGACTGCCTCATGGAGGTTTTCAATCAATGAGCCAATCTGAGGCGCCTCAAAGGAGGTTTTCACTTGAGATTTTTATTTTTTTCTCTTATCTTCTATTTTTTTTTTCTACCTTACCCTACTTGAAAAACAAAATCAATTTCACATATAAGAATACTGCCAATGGAGCCATGTGCACATCAAGATTATAGAGAAATTGATGTGTAGGATTGAGATGTATGCTTTGACATTTGCCTGAATTTGAGAGATCAAATGATTTTACTTTGACGATATCAAACACAATTGAAGAAGAGGATATTATTGCAACTTAATGGCTGTCTGGAACCATATTTCAATATAGTTGTGATGCCCCTAGTCCACTTGCTAATTTGGATCATTCTTCATGTCTTCTTCTACCATGACCTTCAAATCTTCCTCTTTTTGTTGATTGTTCTCTTGAATACATGAAGGATTTTATGGTAGCCATGAGGGAGTTCTCTCAAGCTTTAATTTTGATGTCTTCTCTTCATCAATCACAACCCATGGTTCTGTGGTCTTCTTATTTGAATCTTGTTCTTTTGGATGTGGTCCTTCAATGATATCAAGGTGATCTCGTTTTTGCAATACTCTTCCCAAGCTAGGTGAATACCATTGATCCCAAGAGAAGATTTTTAGAAGTGTTGTACCTCAACATTGTAAGTGGGTTGAGATACTTCAATGTGTGGGTTTGGGAATGGTGGTATAGGTAGTTGAGTGGGAGTGTATACTTGAGATGGATATGGATGGGTTTGTGGTTGTAGTGGAGGTGAATGGTAAGGATAACATGGAGTTTGGTATGCAGGATATTGAGGAAAATACTGAGGATATTGTGGATGGCTCTGATAAGTTCCTTGCCAACCTTGTTGCCAAGATTGGTTTTGGGGCTCAGATCGCCAATGTTGCCAAGCAAAACGTGTGTTCCAATTAATTTGAGGTGGATATGCATAAACTTGAAATTGTGAATTAGGCTCTTGCATCATATTAAGTTGAATAAGTTGCCATGATCCTCTTGGAGCTACATAACATTGTTGCATTGGCAATTGACTTGCTCCATTGTCCTCTTGGTGAACTTCCTTCAACCTTAATAATGAGGAGAAACATTTAACATCATGTGATTCTGCATGGACAACACAAACATATTTTTTCTCATTTTTTATTCTTAACATTTCTACTTGTTTGGTTAGATTGCGAAGAATTTTTGTTTTAAAGTTATCAAACAAATTTCCAAGTTTAGCTTGACTTACCAATCTTGATGTTGATTTACCTACTCTTGCTTTTCCTCTTGATATGTTTTTGCATGTTTCACAAATTTCTTCAAATGAGAATTGATATACATCACCTCTACTAATGATATTAAGGAGATGAATCCATTCATCCCCAATTGTTCTAAGTAAGAGGGATTTTAGTGTCGGATCCTAATTGATGTAGTTTTCCTTTCTTAACATTATACATGAACTTCTCTATTAGATCCTCTAGACTCTCATCTTCCCTTTGATTCATTCTAAAGATTTCTCCTTTAAGATCACGATCTTTATATTTTTCTAGAAATATATTTTGCATATCATTCCATGACCTTATTGAATTAGTCCCTAAACTCATGGACCATTTAAGAGCTCTAACCTTCAATGTTGCCAGAAACAATCTCAATTTTTAAGTTTTCAATAAGTAACCATAAGATCTACAAACAATTTCAAATTCAAAGAGAAAGATTTCCAAATCCTCTGACCTTAGACCATGAAATTTTGGAAGAAAATATGGAAAAATGCTCTTCATGTTCACATTGATATCTATATCTTGAATGGGAAATCTGAGAGGATCTCCTCATTGTCATCTTCTCCATCCATTTCTTCTACATTATTTTCCATCTCTTCTTCTCCTACCTGCAAAAGTGGATGGTAATATGGCTCTTACTACACCATGTGATCAAATGGGTGGGGGGGTTGGTGTTGGAGAATTTTGTTTTTGTTTTTATCATTGAATGAAAACTATAATGCAATGCAATTTTATACTTTTGAAATTAAATATGCCTAATGCATTTATTTTTTTGTTTTTGAAAAAAGTAAAAATAAATGAATCAAATAGGGAATAAAACAATGCATACTTTGACACCTCCCCTGCAACAGCACCAAAAAGTGATGAGCCTCGGTATTGCGACAAGAATGCTACAACTCTCAATGCTACTAACTTTAATTATTGACCCGGGGTTTGTACAAACTTAAGAGGTGGCTGTAATATATGTGTGGCATAGAATGTGCCCTTCCTTTGCTATCATGACGTAATGGAATGCATGTACTAAAGTCAAATCCTAAACTAATTGTAGAAAATGAAATGTTCAAAATGGAACCTTATCCTATTGCAAGAAAGAAAGTACAAGGAAAGAGACATAAATTCAATGCTTAATCACACCATTTTCTAACTAAATGATAAGAGGCTTTCCTTCAAAAGAATTCTAAGTTAACGTGTATGCAATGCTATTGTCCTAAGCATGCAGGTTCAAACAATCAAACCTTCTACTACTATGCATGTAAATGAATAAAATGAATTTATCTTTCTTTTTGTCTTTTTTCATGTGAGAGTGTGAAAGCTAATCTCTTTTGGTGATGTGGCAAGTGGCTTGGAGATAATGGTGAATGGTTAGAAGGTTTGGGAGACAAGTAGGTACCCTTTCCTAGCTTCCTAGAGGCTTTTTCCTCAATTCGGCCTCAAAATAGGCTTTCCTACAAGATGATACAGTGATTTCCTACACGATCCCCTGATTTCCTACAGGATGTAGAAATTTAATATAATTCATGGAATAACCAAGAAAATCAAATCGAAATTGAATGAATTTTTTTTTGCATTAACTAGGATGTCTTAGGTCCCCATTCCAAGTGGAATCACTCAAAAATATCTCTACTAACCGATGCAAAAAAAAAAAAACATTACTAGTCAAAAATCTAGAAATTCGAGAACTAGTGAGCTAGTAAATCTAAAAAATGCCTAACCAAATGAAGTAAAAATGAAATTGGGTAATTTTTTGTTAAAATTGGCAACCAGAGAAAAAATTTATGTGGGTCATCTTATTCATGGCTGATAATATTTTTATTATATTCCTCTCGTCGAGAGGTGTAGGATTGATATAAATATCATCTGATTCTGATAAGTATTCATGGAGATATGAATTTATTTTGATTATGGAATTATTATCAAACCGACCTACAACTCATGTAGGCTCTAAAGCCAACAGTCGCATCTATTCACCCACCAACGTTGTGTATAAATATAATAGGAATTTTCCTCATTTGGAATCACTCATCTCATCACATCTCTCTCTCTCTACTACGCAGATATGAGTCTCTTCTCTACTGCACTGAAATGGGTCTCTCTCTCTTACACGTTTGGAGCCGGAAACTGCTGAAGCTGAAGCTGCAACTGTAGAAGTAAAGATTGACTTGAGAGGCCTAGAATATCTCCTCTTTGGAACTACGCTATAGGTTCATCTGAACCTCCTTTAAAAGCCGCAACTTTTGGTCGTGGAATGAAGTCAATTCGATGAACGGTTTGCAAGATATCGACTACCCTAGTTTGAAGCCAGAAATTACTGAAACTGAAGCTGCAACTGCAGAAGTAAAGATGGACTTGTGAGGCCTAGAATATCTCCTCTTTGGAACTATGTTGTAGGTTCATCTGAACCTCCTCTGAAAGCCGCAACTTCTGGTGGTGGAATGAAGTCAATCCGATGAACGGTTTG
>APFE030768517.1:339423-357778 GCA_000404065.3 Pinus taeda | reverse complement strand
TAATTTAGAGGCCCATCAATCAAGACATGCATCAATGACCTTGACCTCAACACATATCCTTTTCCCCCCTAACTAGATTGGTAAAGTGGAAAATACCACTTAAGGTTGCACAGTATGCACATCAAAAGCCTCAATGTTGATCTAGGTATAGACAAAGTTAGGGAACCAAGAGCCTTGCAATGCTTTGATGACATAATGCAAGTTGATTCCCCCTCTTCCAAAATGTTCCTATGAACACATTGTCTAAAAATTTAGACCAAATTCAGGATTTGTACCATTATGATTTTGCATATTATTTTGAAGTGTAACCTTAGGAAAGAGCAACATAATGTTCAATTACGGATTATCAAAATTAAGAAGGCCATCAGGTGGAAGATGGGTCACGAGTTCTCAGGTAGAAGCTCCACTCTCAAGACTCTCATAATTACATGCTCTAGTTGTGACATTGATAGTTGACTTAACCATAAATATATCTTACTGTTGTAGGGGTTACAACCACCCTCCAAAATTTTGCCTTAGCCTCATTTTGGAGCCTCCCTTCAAACCTTCAAAGTAGCTTGGCTTGCTTCGCCAAGTTCACAAGCTCCAGTGTCTTCTTTGCACAAAGGCATCATGTCGGTCACAACTTGATCCATTCCCTTCACAAGTTGTTCACCTGGACTTGGTCCAGCTGTTGGCTGAGTATCTTTCCCTTGTAAATTGCACATTTCCAGAGGACAAATAGCCTTCCCTCCAGAAATTGTGCAATCCTCCCTGCCAGCTTGCTAGGCTCTAGGATTTGTGCAAATTTCCCCATCAAGGGTTCTCAGCCTAGAATTTGCACAAATCTAGGCAACATTTAGTTGTTGTCCCTAGAAATTGTGAAAATCTCCTGGGAAGCCAGCCCAACTCCCAGCTAGAAATGCACATTTTTCTCTAGCAGTCGAGAATTCTCTTGCATGTGCAGCTGAGTTGACCAGTTCCCTCCAGGACTGAGAAAAACAGACTTGCATGCATGGGCTTCTTCTCTGAAGACAGCATGTAAAGTCATCCCTTGTTTCAAGGATCTATTTTTAGTAGTTGGAGGTTTCATGCAAGGAGAAATTACGAAAGCTCCCACCAAGTGTCACCTTGCCTAGATTTGTGGCATGCATGTCACAACCTCGAGGTTATAAAAACTCATCAACCGGAAACTGCAGAGCTCATTCCTCACATCAACTTTACAACTCTAACATTCCACATCACTATAGTAGCAGTTGGCACATTCAACTTAACTTTTTTGGGGTAAGCCTTCTTCCCATGCCTTGTGTTTCATTTCTATTGCTTTTTGTGTTTTTTCTTGTGGGAGTACTATTTTTTTTATTTCTTTGAATGCTTGTTGTATCTTACATATATACTAGCTTGTCCTAGCTCTGTTTCAGTTTTCATTGCTCTCTCACTACTGTCGCATGCATGAAACTGTTTTGCAGGGACGTTAGCCCAACCAGTGGACTGCCTCATCCACATGCATGTTGATCTGTTTGCTAAATATTTCATTCATGTTTTTCCTGCACTGTCAATCACTTCTACTCTCACTTAGTGTCGCCATGCATTTACTTTCTTAGTTGCTTTCAGTTGCCGATCGGCGAGTTCGGCCAACCTTAGCCCGGACTCTGCCTTCCTCAAGGATGCATTGCATAGTCTAGGGAGGGAAGGTTCACCTTCCTCTATAGATTTTCACATTCTTTCCTAGCATTGGCCTCGAGGACTGTTTTTTGCATTTTTGGAGGACAGTGGTTGCTTGGCCCAAGAAATTGCGCAAATTTTTCCCTAGGCTAGCAGTCCTTCCAGATGGAATTGCGCATTGTACAATCCTAACAGTCAGTGACCAGAATGGATTATGCATTGCATAGTTCGAGTAGTCATCCATCTCCCAGTAGCCCAGACTATGCCTTGATCAGTCTTGGTAGTCTATCTCCCAATCTCCTAGCCGAAATTGTGAAACCTTCATGATCATCTACCTAGGTATGTTGCAAGTCAGTTCTCATGTTCATTTTGGTTTTTGACTGACAAATTGCTTTCTATGAGTGTTGCCATGTCTGCAGGTATTGTACATGTTCATCTACCTCTCATCAGTATATTACAATGGTTTCCAGGAGAGCAGAGATGAAGACACCATTCATAGCACACTTGGGGATGTATTTGATCAAGTGTCTATGAGCTTTCCTACTCATGCAGACATCAAGTCATTCATAGACAAGGACATTAAGCAAAAACATCACAATAAGAAACATCATGAAAGAAACCCGAACGCAGCATACCAAATGTATCGAATGCAGTGAATGCAGTGCATGCAGCGAATGCAAGAGGAAGGTTGTTGACCAACACAGAGGTAGAACAAAGTTTCAAGATCAAGCAAATCCACTGATAATGAAGGCAACTTTGGAGACATAGGCTATGAGGTGAAGGTGTGACATGAAGGTCGCATAAATACAGAGAATGGAATGAAGAAGGAGTTGCTGTGTTGAAGCAGCAACTCAAAGAAGAACATGAAGCTGCACAGACAGACGAATGACTACAAAAGGATCAAGAATAGCAGTGGGTGCAACATGCACTCATGGATGAAACTGCGCCTATACAAGTTAAAGATACATCCTAGTAGCTAACACAGAGTAGACATGGTGAGAAGTGTTGTTGATCACATGCAAGGGATTCAGTAGCATGCATGTCATTGTGCGCATCCATGCAACCCAACCCATTCAGCACACTCACCAAGGAGAACACAAGAAGAAAGTCCAACTGAAGCTAAACATGTACTCTGGCAAGTTGATGTGTATGCCCACTAACACACCCTTGAAGATCAGCACAAACACTATGCATCAGTGTGTTTCTGGTTCAGCCGTACCCAAGAAGACCATGAACATGTTAGTAGATCAGTTGGATGAAGAGGCTAAACCAATGCACTGGTTGCAATGGAGGAAAGAGTTTTCTTTAGCAAGATGTCACCATGAGGTGCATACACACCAGCACAGATGAACAATCTTGGCATCAACTCACCACCTTCACCATCACAAGCATGTCAAAGAGTTGGTCTCACCACATTGGACCAAGTGTTAGTGATGTCTTGGAAGGCTTGCTCAAGCCATGTTGTCTCACATGAGTGCATGTGCATTATAATGTTGAGTCATGTCAAGTGTAAGTCAAGTGCCAATAGTGGATGTAACAATCATAGAGTAGGTGAAGAGTCATGAGAGTAGTTGAATGGTCACAAAGGGGAATGTCAAGGGTCACCCCACCCTTTGCTATAAATAGTCCCTCATAACTCATTGCATAGGCTTTTGGTCAGCCAAGCTTCTACTAAGACTATCTTGAAGAAGGCTTGGACAGTATTGTAATGCACCTTGGCTTCTCCACTACATAGAGCTAGTACATCTCTTTGGAGGAGAAGAAAGATGTGGCTGTAATGTTCCACTATTGAGGCTAGTAGGTTTACATGGATGTATTGTATGGTGCTGACTTACACTTATTCATATAATAAGAGACAACACATTTTCATGCATATAATGTTATTGTGGTTGGATTGGTCTAGTTTCCTTAATGATATATGTTGTTTAACTTATGTACTTGTGTATGAACTGATTCACATGAAATTATATGAAGATTGTTTTTATTATTGTCACCATCCGTGTCAACTGCTCTACTATACATCAGACAGAGCTTTCACATTAACCTTGTTGTAACAACCGTCTCACTCATCTCGGACTGATCTGTGAGTGTTGTATGTGTTATCTTACCTTGTATGATGTTATTACCACATCCGAGTGGACTACTCTATTGGAAGTTGTGCATGTCCTTTTATTTTGTGTGTTCCTAGCCGAGTTGGGACTGATCCTTTTCAACATGGAACTCACCTTCACCTCCTTCCCCCTTCGAAGTGTTAGAACCTCTCATACACATTCCTTGACTCACTGCATCAGTCACACCCTTTCTACTGATAGAATTATCTTACTTGCCTCTGTGTGACATCACGGTCAAGACATTACCTTATGACACACTACTCGGACTCATACACCAAATGGTATGAGGTCTAATTGGGACTTCTTACTGTGGAGATCCCCTTAACATGTTTGCAGGTCTAATACCGTCAACATTTCTGGCACTAGAAGGAAGGCCTAATGACAAGTTATGTCCTCTCATCTAGTTTTGAACCTTTTCATATCTTTCAGGGAATCTTGCACTCTTCTTCCCCTACGATGTTTTTCAAATCGTAAAGATGTCTCCATCTCGAGCAAACTTTTCAATCTCTTGTCTACTCACACATATGATGGTGAAGGCGGAGTGGCCTAGATTGAGCACTTACATAATTTTCTTTCCATGATTCATGAGGAAGATGAGTTTTCTAACGAACATGATGGTTTGCTGCTTGCATACACACTTTGCGAATCTCCATTTCATTAGGTGGTCAGCCTACCGGCTAACACCATGCATTCATTTAAGTACTTTTGTGATCTTATTGAAGACACGTTCTATCACTTTGATCCAAACCATCTTGATCGAAAACTGTTATAGCAATGGAAGGCTCCACATGAATCTGTTATTGATTTTTGGCATTGCTTCCGTGACTTGCAGTTTCAAGCTCCTAGGAGCCATATGAAGTTTGCTTATCTTAGGGACTGGTTCAAGTATTTCCTTAATAAATATTCCTATCCCAATAGAAAGTTTGAGATCAAGCCTCACTCAACATTCTTCTTTGATGGAGCTATGCAATCTCATGTGGAAGTGGGCACTGTCTCAATTGATTCTTTAACTTCCTCTTATTCAACAACTCCACCACTGCAAAGTGATGTTGAGGATCATGCTCACACACCTATTCATCCTTCACACCCTCCCAATATCACTTCACTCAATTTTCATGTAGATTTGGTTGTGAGTCCTTCGAGTTCTCATAGGTTTTGTTTTCTACGACCTCTGTTTTTGCACCCAGGTGTTCCTCCGGATGATGTTTTCTTATGTTCATACATTCCAGACTCTTCACTTGTTGTGAATGAGGAACAACCCATTGACGGAGTTGGTGTTGCACAAACAACATGCGATGTCATTCATGAAGAGTATGAGTGGGAGCTTGAGCATCAACAGTTGGCGAAGGATGACTCCCTTCCATTTGATCCCCCTCCATTCTTTCTTAACATCGTTGGTGAACCTACCAACTATGATTTTTCATGTGTGTCTTCATCCACAGATGCACCCATTATTGATATTTTGTAGGAAACACTGTATGTTAGTCCATCACCCAACAACAAATAGGACCAATCATTCATTGGAAATCCACTTGATCTTTCATCTATTTTTTCTAGAAACACAAAGGGTGAACATCATTCCTCCTCATCTAACCCTCTGTGTGATTCATCAAAACATGAGGATGTCAACCAACATCCTAAATTTTCTAGTCTTGGTTGTCATGATCTCTTCACCTCATAATCTAATCACAACGTTGATTCACTCATTGTTAATTCGTCTAAGCCACTGGTTTATGAAGATCCATTTGTCAACGAAGTCGAAACCTCACAGATTGTTGAGGTACTTCAGCCTGAGTTTATGGTTATGTCAGACCCTCACTGTCCTGAGGTTGGTTTCGCTTCCAATCAGGAAATTGTTCAAACATTCAAGGCTCCTCATCAGTCATATGTATGCACTCAAGATCAATCTAACAATCAGACTTTAATTCCTCCACTCAAACTACATGATCCCATTGCTCATGCATTGGAGGAGTCTTACATTGCAAGCACTCATGCGAGATACAAGTTATCTTTATTTCTTTCTTTTCCTTGCATGTCACAGTCAAGAGTGTGCTTATGCTTCAAAGTTTGCACGTAGTTTCACACAACACCATGATAAGTCTGCGGACTACCTGTCATGCACATGCACTTACTTATGTCTTGTGGGCACTTTGAACCATGGAGTTTAGTTGTCTTCATTGTTATATCTTTCTTGTCTGCTGGTTTGCACAACTGGGTTGCTCGCAGACCAAGCCTTCACCAACATGGGTCTACCAATATGTCGGTGGCTACATTGGAAGTATCACTTCATGTGATCAGGCCCATGCACCTTAGTATAGGAGTAGGAGTAGTGTTTTCTTTTAGTGGTTTTATTGCATGCTTGTTTGCTTACATGCTTTGCTTGCTTGTTTTGGTGCTTTCTTGTTTGTTTACTTCCTGCACTTTCATTTATGCTTTTGCTCTTTCTTTGCTTTATTGATTGTTAGTTCGTTCATTTGTTTCGTTCATAGGTTGGTTTTTCATGAAACCATGTGTGACTCATGGAACGAGTTGGGTAAAGTACAAGAGGGCTTGTACAATTATCACTACTTGGTTATTTGTCATCTTGCCTCTATATGATGAGCTTGTTACTTTTAGTCCATGATATTTCGAAGGAAAATATGTATTGTTCGAAGTGAACCTTGGTGAAAACACAACACTTGAATGCTAACTAGTATCACCTTCTCTAGTTGGTTGTTTTTGGGTTAACCCTTGTCAGCTCAGTCAAGTAGAGTAAGGTGAGGGGGAAAACCTTAACAAGCATGTCAGAGATACAATAAAATACTTCTCTATTGGAACAACCTCTTCTACTTTCAATAAGTTAGGATCCCTCTTTTGCCTATGAAATGAATAAGTGTTATACACAATGAAAATGAAAAAAAAAATGAAAATTCAAAAAATTCAAAATGAAAAATGAATAAGGCAAAAGAAGAGAAAGGCTTCTTATGCAAGGAGGCGATCCAAGTAACTTCGTCAAGGTACTGACCAGGCTCACTGGCATCAGAGCCATGCTTGTGTTCCTATGTGACTCCATCGGGGTACTTTCCAGGCCTAATGGCAATGGAGCAACACCAGAGATGAAACTAAGATTTTGATGACTATATTGCTTGTGCACCTCTATACCCCTCAACCCCAATTGAAAAAACTATGTTTCCTTGGCTTGGAATGTGTGTCAATAAACCAAGGGTTTGGTAGATGCTACATCTTTCAATAAAGTTAGTGTGAAACCAAGATGAGTTGAAAACTGAACAATACTTCCAGAGGTGTTAGACTTTCTTTTCACGAACAAGGTCCATTCAGAGAGCTGGAGTTCTACTAGTGTGTCACCAAGAGTTGTAGTGGCTAAAACTACCCTCCAAAATTTCTCCTTGGCCTAATTTTGGAGCCTCCCTTCCAACCTTCACAACAACTTGCCTTGCTTCATCAAGTTCACAAGCTTTAGTGTCTTTGTTGCACAAAGGCAGCCTGTCGGTCACAGCTTGATCCATTCCCCTCACAGACTATTCACCAGGACTTGGTCCAGCTGCAAGATGAGCATCTTCCACTTGAAAATTATGCATTTCTGGAGGGAAACTATCCTTCCCTCCAGAATTTGTGCAATCCTCTTTGGCAACTTGTTGGGCTCTAGGATTGCGCAATCCTACCTACCAACACTCCCAACAGGATTTGCACATATTTAACCAAAAAGGCTTCTCATCCCAAAATGTACACAAATATGGGTAGAAGTTAGCTGCTCTACGCAAAAATTTCACAAATCTCCTGGGTAGCCAGCCTAGCTCCTAGCTAGAAATACGCATTCTTCTCCAACAGTTGAGCAATCTCTTGCATGTGCAGTTGAGTTGACCAGTTCCCTCTGGGACTGAGCAAAATAGAATTGCATGTATGGGCTGCTTCTCCCAAGGTGGCATGCAAAGGCATCCCTTGTTTCAGGGATCTATGTTTAGCAGTGTGAGGTTACATTCAAGGAGAAATTCTGAAACCTCCCACCAAGTGTCGCATCCCCTATATTTGTTACATGCATGTCACGACCTTGATGTTATCAAAACTCATCAACCAGATGCTGCAGAGCTCATTCCTCACATGAACCTTGCAGCACTGACATCCCACATCACATCTGGGAGAAATCGGCACATTCAGCTCAGTTGTTTTGGGGTAAGCCTGCTTCCCATGCCTTGTGCTACATTTCTGTTGCTTTTTGTGATTTTTCTTGTGAGAGTATTATTGGATTGATTTCTTTTAACACTTGATATCATTTAAATATATACTAGCTTGTCCTAGCTCTGTTTTAGTTTTCGTTGCTATCTCACTGTTGTCACATGCATGAAACTATTTTTCAGGGACGTTCACCGAACTGATGAACAGCCTCACCCACAAGCATGTTGATATGTTTTTTGAATCTTTGATTTCATTCATGTTTTTCATGCACTATCAATCACTTCTTCTATCACTTAGTATGGCCATGCATTTATTTTCTTAGTTGCTTTTAGTTGCCCCTCAGTGAGTCAGGCCAACCGTAGCCTGACATCTGCCTTCATCAAGGCTACATTGCACAATATGTGGAGGGAAGGCTACCTTCCTATCCAGATTTGTACATTCCTTCTCAGCATTGGCCTCTAGGACTTTTTTGCACATTTCTAGAGGATATTGGTTGCTTGGACCAAGAAATTGCGCAAATATGTACCTAGGCTAGCAATCCTTTCCAGTTGGAATTGCGCATTGCACAATCCTAGTAGTCAGTGGCCAGGATGGACTATGCATTACGTAGTTCCATCAGTTAGCCAGTCTCCCAGCAGCCCAGTCTGTGCCTTGAGCAGTCTTAGTAGTCTATCTCCCAACGTCCCAGCCGAAATTGCGCAACCTTCATGATCATTTACCCAGGCATGTTGCAAGTCAGTTCTCATGTTCATTTTGGTTTTCAAATGATAGATTTCTTGCTATGAGTATTTCCATGTCTCTAGGTATCATAGGTGTTCATCTGCCTCTCAACAGTATGGGTACAATAGTTTCTAGGAGAGTAGATACAAAGACACCATTCAGAGCACTCTTGGGGATGGAGTCGATCAAGTGTTTATGAGCTTTCCCACTCACGAAGACATCAATTCGTTCATAGGCAAGGAAGTCAACCAGAAGCATCATAGCAAGTAGCATCATGAATAGTAGCTAAAGGTAGCATACCAAATGTAGCAAATGCAGCAAATGCAAGAGGAAGGTTGTTGACAAACACAGAGGCGGAACAAAGTTGCAAGATCAAGAGAATCCACTGATAATGAAGGAAACTTTGGAGACTCAGGCTATGAGGTGATGGCATGACATGAAGGACACACAAATATAGAAAATGGAATGAAGAAGGAGTTGCATGTGTTGAAGCAGCGACTCAAGGAATAACATGAAGATGCACACACAAATGAATAAGTTGTTGCATGATCAGGAACAACAGTGGGCAGAACATGCACTCATGGATGAAAATGCACCTGTACAAGTTAAAGATCCATCCTAGTAGCTAACGCGGAGTATACATGGTGAGCAGTGTTGTTGATCACATGCAAGGGATTTAGCAACATGCATGTCATTGTGTGCAAGCATGCAACCCAACCCATTCAGCACACTCACCAAGGCGAAGACAAGAAGCAAGTCCAACTGGAGTTGAATATGTGCTTCAGCAAATTGATGCACATGACCACTGGAACACCCTTGAAGATCAATACGGACACTATGCATTAGTGTGTTGACGGTTCAGCCGTACCCAAGAAGACCATGCACATGTTAGTAGACGAGTTGGATGAAGGGGCCGAACCAATGCATCGGTTGCAATAGAGGCAAGAGTTTACTTCAGTAAGATGTCACCATGAGGTGCATATACACCATCCTAGATGACCAAGCTTGGCATCAGCTCACCACCTTCACCATCATAAGCATGTCAAAGAGTTGGTCTCACCACAGTGGGGTGAGTCTCAATGATGTCTTGCAAGGCTTTCTCAAGCCATGTTGTCTCACATGAGTACATGTGTATTGTAATTTTGAGTCATGTCAAGTGTAATTCAAGTGTCAATAGTGGATGTAACAGTCATAGAGTAGGTGAAGAGTCATGAGGGTTATTAAATGGTCACAAAGGGGAATTTCAAGGGTCACCCCACCCTTTGCTATAAATAGTCCCTCATAACTCATTTTATAGGATTTCAGTTAGCCAAGCTTCTATTAAGACTATCTTGTAGAAGGCTTGGACAATATTGTAATGTGCCTTGGCTTCTCCACTGCATGTAGCTAGCACATCTATTCGGAGGAGCAGGTGGATGTTGCTGTAATGTTCCACTATTGGGGCTAGCAGGTTTACATGGACGTATTGTATGATTGTGACTTATACTTGTTTATATAATAAGAGCCAACACATTTTCATGCATACGTTGTTATTGTAGCCGGACTACTCTAGTTTCCTTAATGATATATGTTGTTTAACTTATGTACTTGTGTATGAACTAATTCACATGAAATTATATGAATCTTGTTGTTAATGTGTTCATTGTCCATGTCGAATACTCTGCCAGACATCAGATAGACCTTTCACATAAACCTTACTGTAACATCTGTCCACTCATCTCAGACTGATCCATGAGTGTTGTACTTGTTATCTTACGTTGTATGATGTGACTTTTGCATCCAAGTGGACTCCTCCACTAGACGTTGTGCATGTCCTTTTATGTTGTGTGTTCCTAGCGAGTTGGGACTGATCCCTTTCAACCTGAAACTCACCTTCACCTCCTCCCCCCTTCGAAGTGTTAGAACCTCTCATACACCTTCCTTGACTCGCTACATCGGTGACACCCTTGCTATTGATAGAGTTATCTTACTTTCCTCTGTACAACATCACGATCAAGGCATTACCTTACGACCCACTGTTAGGACTCCTACACCAAACGGTTTGCGGTCTAATTGGGACTTCTTACCAGGGAGATCCCCTTGACATGTTGCCGGGTCCAACACTATCAACACTTGCATAGAAGACAAGGAATTAGAAGAGGTGGTTCCCCTATTGCCTCCTTACTAGGATGGTGGAGGGTTAGCAACCATGTATTTTTTTGGGCTAGAAAATGATTTGTCAAGACAACTGGTTGACAAACAACAAATTGTTGTTAGAAGTATTAGTGAATCTCATCCATCTGGGTGAAATCATGAGTAAGATGGTATTCCCGAAAAATATAGCAAGGAAAATGGTTGTTCTTTTTCTTCTATTTGGTACCAATCCTAGTATTATCTTGGGCTCGTGATACCCCTTTTACCACATTGGAATATTTAAACTTGTTCCTTTTCTTCTTACCTCCTAGTTGTTAAAGGTTCTTGGTTGATGTGGAATGAAAAAAATTGACCTAGATGGTGGGAATACGAACATTGGGAGTTTGAGTAGAACACTTGCTAGTAATGTAACTAGATGAGATATTCATTTGACCCATCTTAGAGGCTAGTTGGACTATGTTTCCATAAGATATGAACCCCACGACTTGATTGACATGGGTTCTAGGTTTATGATTTGAAGGACTAATTGAGGAGAAAAGATCATTAGGAATAATATCATATAAGCTACCCACTTGATAATATATCAAGTCAATTTTATGTGAGCACATGGTCACTTTCTCCTAATTTTAGGCTCCTACCTTTGCCACATCTTTAGAAATGTTAGGAAATAAGGATTTAGTAAAGCACTCACATAGAAACTCATCAATAATTTTGGTTATAAGAAGACTATGTCTCCTTCTCCACTCATGAATATGATTAGAAATGTGGGTGGATTTATCTTGAAAGAATCTAGTAAGATGATTAATATTGACCTCATATCTAATAGATGATCGATAGTGGTTAAGAAAATCATGAGATAAAGATAGGAAATTATCGTAGGAAACACACTATAAGTCAATGTACCATTTGGTATCACTGCTATTAAGAGTCCACTGACAAAGACACAACCTAATGCTATCATCCATGAATGAGTTGGATGGACACCACAACTTATAAGTAGTGTTGAGGGTTGTGTGGTCTTCTCTAGGTTTACCATTAAATTTAGGAATGTCTACTAGCAATTTATGTAGGATACATGGCCATGCAGGATGTTTCTTAATGGGGTCTTTCATTAAATTAGACAAATCTGGAAAATCTAGTGTTTACAATAATTGTGAATTGTATGATGTTTTGCGGGGGGTTAGGTGCCCCTTGTGACCCAAGTGGAGGATGTTTTCCACCCATAGCTTAGTTCCCAATTTTATGTCATCTCATGGAAGTGGGTTGGCTAGAGGTTTTATCTCCAATGCCCATGTAAACTTATTATTGGTTAATGCAATAGTGGAAAAATCATTCCCAGAAGTCCGTTGACCTCCTAGGCCATAGGGTGGTAAGGATTATTAAAAGGATTGAGATCTCATGGATTAAACATATATAGATTTTTAATCCCCCCATGAGAATTCCATGGATCAAATGTATAACCCTGAGGTGTAGATCCCCTTAATGGTTGACTTCCAAAAATATTCGATGACCCACCATAAATTCACGTACTCCGATCCATTCTAAGGGATGTCATGGACAAGGTTAAAGGATTCCAACCAAAAGGAAATCCATGGTTAGGTATATTCGTACACCCTATTGAGATACCGATGCCCATCATGGGGCCTGAGAAACTAGATGTAAATGAGAAATTTGACCCTCTGACATTAGACATAGGAATACTATACATACTCAATGTGAATAGAGATGAGATGGTCACTCATGTGGAGGTACCCATGGATGTACAATGTGGAGGGAAGGGAATCCCGTGAACATTCTACTACGATCAGCAGAACAAGTTATCAAAGGACATAGTATGAACATGGCCTATGGTCATAGGGATAGATGTGCATGTACATGTGGAATACCATCAGTCACTATAGGTGTGGACACAATAGGTTCTCTCATGGAGGTAGTAGTGTTATCCATCAAGAACTTAGGTAAAGTGTTATGCAAAGATCTAGACAATTCAACACCCCCACCTAATGAGATGGGTGTAGAGGTATGGTGATGATGTGGAAGATGGTTTAAGCCTTTTAGTATCACCTAAAGTAACCTAAGACAAAGTTGTACTTATGGTTGAGTTAATTTTAGGATTATAAGTACGTCTACCCACATTATAGGGGGTATGGGCCATGAGTATATGAGAGAGATTCAAAACGAATTAAGACACAATAACATCCAAATGTGGCACAAGCATGAATAAATAAAAATCCTAAGGCCACTAGGAATAATCTAACAATAAAAATGCATTAGAAAAAGTCCCAAGGCAAAAAAATAGAGTTAAGGGTATCCTCCCACCATTGGAGCCTTGTTAATGAATGCCAAGGTCAATGATGAGGAAATGATTGGGATAATTATAAAAAACCTCCTACTTAGTGACTCTTACACCTAGAATCAAGTTCTCTTATTAGCATTGGAGCACCTACACCGAGTGAGTTTTGACTAAACTCTACCTTGGGTATAGTAAAGGACAACTCCCTCACTGCCACCCATGGTAGTTACCTAATAATGTTCACTAAGGATATGACCAACAAAAAAGCATCATGGGGGAATAATCATTAGATGGAACCACTCACAAGGGTATTGTATTGAGCCTGAAGCCTCGCTAAAGATACGGCCACAAGTAGATGAAGTTAACACCAGTGAAATTAAATGAAGTGGGGTAGATCACACCACTAATCCCAATGTGACCTAGTGATTAAACCTTGTGTAAGAAGGTGTGCCCAGACATGTTCCACTAAGAGTGGATTTACTTTCCCCATCACAAGATGGTAGGTGTGTTTTATTATCTTATAAGGTCAACCTTTCACCCCTATTCCAATATCCTAGCCTAAGTTAACGTGTATTTGCTACTAGAGAAAAATGAAATTATTCAGTTGATTTTAATTAATGTGTTATATTAAATCTATTGATTGAGTAAAGGGGTATGATGGATGAAAATGTGTGTTTTTATGACTTGTCTTGTTCAAAGATACCATGCAAGAACATGCACATGCAAGTGTTGATTTTCAATGAATTATATCTAAAGAAAGGTGACGATCATTTTCTTTCAAATGAAAGTATGTATGCAATCATTTCTCTCTCTAATTAAACATTGAGACACAGAAAACAAATCTAAAAACTAGATGTAAATGTACACCAAGAAAAATCAAAAGGAGAAAGTTGAGGGACCTAATTAAAATATCAAAACCCTAATCTATAAGAAAATATGCAGTAATATATAGGTTAGGGTATACTACATACTTGCTTATAGATTAGGGTTTTGATATTTTAATTAGGTCCCTCAACTTTCTCCTTTTGATTTTTCTTGGTGTACATTTACATCTAGTTTTTTAGATTTGTTTTCTGTGTCTCAATGTTTTAATTAGAGAGAGAAATGATTTCATATATACTTGCATTTGAAAGAAATATATATATATATATATATATATATATATATATATATATATATATATATATATATATATATATATATTATATATAATATATATATATATATATATATAAATCAAGCATCACACTTACAAGGATACAAACAAATCTAAGCTTCCAAGGTAATACTACCAGAGCGGTATCTGGCCACCAATATCTCTAATGGGAATCCAACCCAATAGAGGGCTCAAAATCCTAATTGGAAAAGAAAATTAAAAAACATGAAAGTAAATCTAGAAAAATACACAGTAATAAATATAAAAAACTACAAATCCAAAGATAGACTCTAAGAAGGCTTATAGTGATGCCAAAAATGAAAAAAATTATGATTTGAACCCTTTAAAAATCTAAAGAAGAGGCCTTCAATGCCCTTATTCATTAAGAAATTAAGAAATAGAAAGAAAATAACATTATGTTGTAGCGTAACTAGTAAACTGGAGATGCATTCAATGCTATAGTTATAATTGTGGGTAAGCAACAAAAAGGAAAAACTTAATTTTAAATCTTTTGAGCACCAAGGTTTTGGATCTACTTTAATGGAAATATTTAGAACTACTACAAAACTCAGAGGAAAAAAGAAATCCACTAAAAAAGGAAAATATAAAGGCTACCAAAATGCTCTCACTAGGTTCTCCCCAATGGAGGCACTAATTTTATTTAATCACAAATTTTTCCTACAGGAATAGGTTACGTTAAGCCCGTAGACCTTCCTAGGATCTTCTTAGAAGAAGGGTGTGTGAAAAGTGTGACACAATGAAAGAAGAGAAATCCAAATCATGCAGAAAATAAGTGACAATGGAAAGTAAGGGAATTCATTGTTTTAATATGAAAACATATATTTGTTGATGCTTCCATGTCTTGAGGATATCTCCTAGAGATCGCGGCTCTTGCTCCTCTCTAGGATCTTTCACACAAAAGAGAAAATAACCTACTACTTTCCTGCAACAACAATATTAGTTCACAAAAATCGTATCAAACATGGAAAATATAGAAATAACACATGAATGAACATGAGGGAATTCCTTTTAATTTGCATTAATATTAGGCTAAAGTACATAGAGGATTCCTTCTGCATCTTTTGCCTCAACCTACCATCTAACCTGCACTCATTGGTATAAGGTCCTGCTCATACAAGTTTATCATAGAATTATTTTGACAACATTTCATCATATGGACATTTTTACTCCTTTATGACTTTTGTAGAGATTTGTTTATATAGATTTCTATTATGATTGGCCACATTGTACCTAGAAATATTCTTGACCATATATGGGGTTTTGATTAAACATGAACAAATCATTTATGACCTCATCAAACATGAAAAAATCAACCTTATCCATGCAAAATATTTTCTCTGTTTCTCCATTCGAGTGATAGAAGGGAGTTGTTGGATTCTATTTTTCCAATTATATTGAAAAGGGGAATTACTAGGCATATTGTTTCTTCATAAAATAGAATAAAAGCATTAAAGCGTCAAAACCCACTTTTTTGGAGTCTTCCAGTTAGATAATTTTGAACTTTTGACTTGGTAAGGGTTGTTTCCTTTTATTGGACCCTAGGGGGTGGATTTTCGAGCTATAAAATTTCTTCATCTTTCTAGGAAATGAGTTGAGTTAACTTTCTATTAATCCCTTCATATTCTCTCTCTTTCTCAATTGTATCACTTGAGAATTGATTCACAAATCTTTGTTTATCGTGGTATAGGCTCAAAATCTTGCAAAAATACTCCTATATATGTAGAAGTTGTTTATTTATCATGATTTGTTCTTTCATAAATTGTGCCAAATCCACTATATTGCTAGCCATATCCTTGATTTTAAATTGCAATTCAAATAAATGTCTATCCTCCATTTGATTAGAAGCATTAAAATTTTGTTGTAATATATCAATTTGAACTTTTATTTGCTATTGAAGTCATTCATATTCTTTGTGTGTTTTTTTTGGGTCTTGGAATCCTATAATCTCAAGTTGCTCCCAATTCAATAATTTTATCATTTTTTTTTTTAAGGATTTTAAGCATGTTGGTCAGTGACCAAATATTTTCATTGGCAAAATATCCAAAGAAGAGAGCTAGTTCTTTTTCCATTTTCTCTTCATCTAATTGAGATCCATCCCAAATTGTATTTGGTGGAGTGTATGCAACTTTTGTGCTCTCTATTTTCCTTTTCGTTTCGTCTTTTATCACAACCTTCTTTCAAGGAAAAAATGGTACTTGAAAGGGGGAATGTACTCAATATTTATTTTAGATAGAATATATACAATTATTTCATCCCGAGAAGTATTACCAGGAAGAATAATAAGAGGAATATTAAACAATATTTTAGAAGTAACCTAACCTGTCATTGCATTTGTATGTGACCTCTCATTTATAATCCAGTTGTTTTATTTATTGTATAGGCCATGTATTGCTAGGAATAGTTTCATAGATGACGTTCTCTTTAGAGCTTCTCTTCTCAGAATGTATTTTCATAAAGTGTTCCATTCCTAAGTGCATTTAGATTGTATTAGCATCCCTATGCATTATATCTTTCTTTAACAACTCATCAATGATTTCTATAATCACCTACTCAACGTGTGTTGATATTTTTCTTTGAAGTGTTGTTGATGTTTCAAGTGAAAGTATGTCTAAAATATTTGAACCTACTACTAAACTTCTAGCATTTGTAAGTGGTCGTTGGACGATGGGTGGAAATGAAGATTTTATACTTTTTCAAAAAGTAAAAAATGCATATACATGTCTCTAATCAACCATTGATATTTTTGACACACTTATTCATAGTATTTTGTGCTACAGAATATGTCATCATATGGGGATTTCTCATGGATATACCTCTTAATTCCATATAAAGTATACTTATTTGAAACAACACCTAAATTATCATGAAATTTCACAGGAATATGAGCTAAATTGGTGAAATGAAAGGCCAATTCTTCCTTCTTAACATTACTAGTTTTGTCCAAAGTAGATACACCAACACAAATCGGGAAATAAGGTATATATTCTTCAAATTCATGTAAAATTACTAGGTAATTCTGGTTTCTATAGTTAGATATGTTGCCTCTTCGAAAATGAGCCTATCAGCAGCGTACAGGGGAAAGGTATTGTCATGCGGAAAGAGTTATTTTTGCAGACAAACCTAACCTCCCTAGGAGTCTAAGACTCTCTAGTGACAAACAAACCAAACAAGAGCAATCCTTCTCTAAACACACATTATTCTATGAGAGATCAAGTGTTTTCGATCTTACCTTAGGTCCAACGCTTGTTGTAGCAGTCCAGCCTTGCTGATCCAGATGAGCTCCTCCTTCACTTTAAGACCTGCATACACTAACAAAGCAAACGATTACATAACACCTGAATAATTAATAAAACAAAGCATATTCATCACATAGACCAAGGAGTACATGAAATAATTCATTAACAACAAATCATTGAGAAGAATGGACTTATTTGTATTAAGAAAACAAAAAAGGAACCATTACAACCTGAGCCTTGGTGTTGTGCAAGCTCCTCCCAGGGTCCAACAAGAGATTTCCTCTACTTTGACAAGCTCACCCACTCCCAATATGGCAACAAGAAAGGATAGTGATATCTCCTCACAAGTCAACAATGGAAGTCCTAATTCCAGCAGCATTTACCCTTTGGAATGTTCAGCTTTCAACCTCCCCTCCTCTGGCCCAATGCCTGTATTTATAGTATTCTAGAGGAAGTTATTCAGTTCCAACATCAATGGGATACTCCCTCTTTTGGATGGGGTAGCTCCTCTCTTGATGGGATAAGTTCCTCTATCATTGAGTGTATGAACCATCTGGAGGCACTCAATACACGTCAAACACTCTTCTAGAAGGCTCTAGAAGTGACCAGAAGTAACTTTTTAAAGATGAAACTCGCGCCTTTTGACCTTTACAGGGGTACGCACCCAACCTTTGGCTTACAAAGCGTACAAGTACGCAGGTACAGTGTGTTTGGAGTGCATACACGTAGGAAAGGTAGAGAGAACCTGCATACCCAGAGATAAACATGCTTTTAAGTGACTTTCTCTCTTTTTGAAGTTTGACATGAAGAGCAGAGGTATGAGGCTTGACAAGGAGGACAATATGACTATTGATGGAGCCATATTAAC
>APFE030768517.1:248340-329063 GCA_000404065.3 Pinus taeda | reverse complement strand
ATTTTATGCAGAGGGACAGGAAAATCTATGGTACATTGACAGTGGATGTTCGAAGCATATGACAGGTGATAAAGAAAAACTTGAGTCATATTCTGCTCTAGAAAAAAGGAAAGAAAGTCTCTTTTGGAAATGATACTCCTGCAACTATAAAAGGAAAAGGTATTGCTCAGTTAAAAGAAAAGGTCAAGGTTGGAAATGTTTTGTATTTTGATGGATTGAAACATAATCTTCTAAGTGTCAGTCAGATGGTGATCAAAGACCGAGTGATATTCAATCAACATGGTGTCTGTTCGTGATCTGATACAGGTAAAACAATATCAAAGGAAAAAGAAACTCAATTTAATCTTAACATATTTAAGAATACAACACAACAATCCTACTAAAAAGATATGAGCAACCTGTGTATGGCATCGGAGGTTGGGACATCTAAGATTTTCACAAATAAGGAAAGCATGCAAATATCAGGCAGTTCGCAATCTTCCAGATATCAAATTCCTGACAACACCATATGCAAATCATGTCAGTTTGGAAAACAAACCAGAACTAACTTTCCAGAGAAGGAAGGATCAGCTAGCATGCCTCTTGAGCTAGTACATACAGATACATGCGGTCCTTTCAGGAAAGAACACCTCGAGGAGAAGAATACTTGATATTATTCATTGACGATTTCTCCAGGTTTGTCTGGTTAGGACTTATGAAGCACAAAGATGAAGCATTCGAAAAATTCAAATCCTTCAAAGCCTTGGTTGAAAATGAATCAGGTCACAAAAATTAAGTGCCTCAGATCCGAGAGGTGGGGAGTTTACCTCAAATGAATTTTTTGATTTCTTTGAAGAACATGGGATAAGAAGAGAATTCTCTACAGTTAGAACTCCTTAGCAAAATGGAGTTGTGGAAAGAATGAACAGAACAGTCCAACAAATGGCTCGTGCTATGCTTGATGAATCAGGGACTCCCGCAAATTTTTGGGCTGAAGCTGCTCATGCTGCGGTTGTTATTCTAAACAAAACAAATGTCCAGGTGAACAACACTCAAACTCCTCATGAGCTCTGGAATGGTAAGACTCCTTCAGTAAAGCACTTCAAAATCTTTGGGAGCAAATGCTATATTAAGAATACTGATGAGCAGCTTCGCAAACTTGAACCTAGAGCAGATGAAGGCATTATTCTTGGTTACTCTCCACATAGAAAAGCATACAAGTGCTACAATAAAAGACTTGGAAGAAGTTTTGAAAGCATTGATGTAGTGGTTGATGAGAATGGATACATCCCTAGACAAGTACATCATGAAGACATCGAAGAAGATGAAGGCTACCCTCAACAGCAGAATGATGAAGAAAACCTCAAGAAGAACCAGAGGAGCAGACAAGAATAGAAGAAAAGACTCCATCCAGATATGTTCAGAAGAATCATCCAGGATCTCAGATTATGGGGCAGAAAGAAGCAGGTGTACAAACAAGAAGAACAGTTGCAGAAGCCTCAAGCTATTTGGCATTACTCTCCTCTACTGAACCACAAAAAGTGAAAGAGGCATGCGAAGATGAATGTTGGATAAAAGCAATGGATGAAGAACTTGAGCAAATCGAAAGGAACAACACTTGGGAACTGGTTCCTAGACCAAAGGATAAGAATGTTATCGGAACAAAATGGGTCTTCAAAAATAAATTGAATGAAAATGGAGAAGTAATTAGAAACAAGGCCAGAATTTTTTGTAAAGGGTATGTGCAATAAAGAAGGAATAGACTTTGAAGAAACCTTTGCTCCTGTTGCAAGACTTGAGGCCATCCGAATGTTCCTTGCTCTCTCAAGTTTTCAAAAATTCAAAGTATTTCGAATGGACGTGAAATCAACCTTTCTGAATGGAGACTTGGAAGAAGTATACATTGAACAACCAGATGGGTTCATTCTTGGAAATGATCCAAATCTTGTATGCAGATTGAAAAAGGCTCCCTAGGGGCTCAAACAAGCTCCAAGGGCTTGGTACTATCGTTTGGAAAAATATCTTCATCAACAAGGTTTTTCAAAAGGATCAGCAGATAGCAATCTTTATATAAAAATTGAAAATGACAAATTGCTAATACTTGTTGTGTATGTAGATGACATTATTTTTGGCAGCAATGAAGAAGACATGAGTCAAAGCTTTGCCTTGGTCATGTAGAAATAATTTGAAATGTCCTTGCTGGGAGAACTGACATATTTCCTTGGTTTGCAAATCCAACAAAAGGAAGGAGGAATCTTTTTATCTCAAACCAAGTATCTCAAACAGATCTTGAAGAAATATGGCATGGAAGATGCAAAACCAGTATGTACACCCATGGTCACAGGATGTAGCCTCAGTGTAAATGATGAATCTGCAGCAGTACATCAACCAACCTATAGATCTATGATCGGAAGTCTACTTTATTTGACAGGTACCCGACCGGACATCATGCATGCAGTAGGAATAGTTGTTAGATTTCAGGCAAATCCAAAGGAGACTCATCTTCAGGCAGTAAAGAGAATTTTCAAATATCTTCAAGGGACACAAAATTATGGCTTATGGTATCCTAGAGATACAGATCTCACACTTCATGCTTATACAGATGCAGATTGGGCCGGAAGCGTGGATGACAGGAAGAGCACAAGTGGTGGTGCGTTCTTTATGGGTTCCAGATTAGTATCTTGGTTCAGCAAGAAACATAATTCAATTGCCTTGTCTACAGCCGAAGCGGAATATGTTGCTACTGCATCCTGCTGCACTCAACTCCTTTGGATGATGCAGACCTTGCAGGACTTTCAAATCACTTGTACACCACCTATCTCCATCTTATGTGATAACACAAGCACAATTAGCATTTCAAAGAATCCACTCATCCATTCAAAGACCAAGCATATACCGATCAAGTATCATTTTCTTCGGGAACAAGTTCTTGAACAAAAGGTCAAGTTGGATTATGTTCCTTCTAAGGAACAAGTTGCTGATATTCTCACCAAACGATTGCCCAGGGAGACCTTTGAGTACCTCAGGCAAAAACTGGGGGTTCTTGATGCATCATCTTTTTGAATCTCTTTTGATGGTTGTACGCAAGGTTCATTTGGGGTATATGCGTACATTTGCTGGTTTGTAGATTGGTTGAAGCTCGGATGGCACAGGTTCAGAGGGAGCACATAATGCATTATTGTTGGCATTATGGAGGACGTACAGAAAGGAGATCATGGATGCTGGTCTGAATATTTCTGCAATATGTCTCTATCTCTTTCATGGTCATTTATGGTGTTTGGTGGATTATGGTTCTTCTTTGCAGATCTGGTTCATATTCAGGGGAAGCATGTTATTAGGAGGAGAATAACCCTTTGCCCTTGATGTCAAAGGGGGAGAATGTCGCTGAAGTTTTTGAGGTTGCCATCAAGTCCAAAGGGGGAGATTTTTGGCATTATGTTTATGGTATGGTTATATGCTACAGATGTTGTACTTGATGGCAACACCCATGGCAAGGCTCTCAATATGATGAAAATTAAGAAGTACGTAGGAGAACAGTTCAGAAGATGTGTACCCGCAGGTACGCTGTGTAGGGACCCCGTCCTGACACGCAGGTTACCCATTCATGAGGTGCGTACCCCCAGTGCACACACTTCAAGGCAGTAAAGTGTGCACAAGTGGGGTTCCTTATGTTTAACCCTTGGTATTTAGCCGACGGTATTGTGTTATTATGGTTTTGGCCCATGGTATTGTTTTATTTTATTATTATTATTGAGCCCCATGATCCATGATTTGAGGAAGAGCTTGCCTATTATAAAGCAAAGGAGATCATTTGGCTTGAGTATGCTTTTGGGTTGAATATCTTAAGATCTGAAATATTGAGTTATTGTTTCAAAAAGCTTGATCTATATGAAAGTGAAGTGGAAAGAAAATCTGTGAAGGGTGATCTCTCGAGCGCTTGATCAGATCTGGGCATCCGTCTAACTGCAGCACACTGGTGATCTGTAAAACCAGCCCTAATCTGATGTATGCAGGTGTTTAACGGTGCCTCTGCGTACGTACGCAGAGGAGAAGAAGGTGAGCTACGTGGGTACGTAGAGCAGAAGAAGGGTGACTACGTGGGTACGCAGAGCAGAAACAGGCGAACTGCGTGGGTGCGCGGAGCAACAGTGGTTCAGGTGCGTACGCACAGAAAAAGTACGCGGCGCGACAATGTTTTTGGGTGCGTAGCTACTGTGGGAGTACGCGGCGCAATAGTGCATTTGGGTGCGTACTGTACGCAGTGCAGTAGAAGAAGCAGTGCGTGGTCACACAGTGCAGCAGAGGGAGCTCTGTGGGTATACGAAGAGAAGCAGAGGGTGAAGTGCGTAGTGACGCAGGCCAGTGAAAGGAAAACTGCGTATCTGACTTAAGATCTTCTATTGACTGAATTCCTCTGTTGATAAGGTGTTCTGGGTTCAGTTCTGTTTTTGATCTGGTTACTACAGCTGACTGTAATTTATATGTACTTGATGATCATTTGATGTATATGGATCCAGTTTGAAAATTTATGAAAAGTGATCCTTGTAAGAAAAGAAGTAGGGGTTTGTAGCTCCCTTCCAGGAGAGACTGGAAAACGAGAGAGAGTTGTAGCTCTCTGCAGGTTGCAGCCTGCATACTGGTAAAGGACTGGACCAGTACAAGACCATTGTAAAAGGAGTTTCTAAAATTGAAAGAAGATAGAGACATATTGCAGCAGGTGGTTTTCACCCACATTGGGTTTCCACCTTATATCTGGTGTTCTTTGATGTGACTGTCTGTTTTTCTTGTTCATGCTCTTTGTTTTATGGTACTGATATGCAAAAATAATTCAGAATAAATAAGAAATTTAGTAAAAGGACTAGAATAATACTGATTCACCCCCCCTTCTCAGTATTATTTTCAACACAAAGTTTGCAAGGATATCGAAGTTTGTGAGGCTTATGAGATGGCTTCTTATCAAAAGTTCCATTCGAAGCAATGGTTGCTTGGTTTCTGCCTTGTTGAATTTACTTCTTCTTCTTCTTCTTCTTCCCTTTCTTCTTCTTATCCACCTAGTTACTAGTGTCGATACTTTTACCAGGCAAAGAGGAAGAAGGGGAGGAAGAAACAACCAATGAATAAGGTAAAGGGTCAACTTTAGGATCAACTAGAGGTTGATTTTGTCTAGTTGTAGGAATATTTAGTTGCGGGGCCAAGGAGGTTGAGAACAACCATCCTGGCAAGCCGATGGTAAGTCCCGAAATGGACAATGTAGCCATATAAGGAGCACTAATATTTCGGAAAGGAGGAAAAGTGCTAGGATTCCCATCAAATAGAATTCCTTGATCAATGGAATCCGTAGTTATTTCCATATGTCTCAACCTAAGATAAACTAAGGAGTGATGTGGAGGATGTTATCCACTTTAGTTAATTTTATTTTAATAATAATAACATAATAAAACAAAAGAGGGATAATCTAGGAAAAATGATTACCAAGTAAATGTGAACTGCAATACTACTTGAGTAAACCAAGGACTTAACATACATGCAGGAAATCTCCTCGAATGTTGTTTTCGGCGTATCACAGTATACAAGGTGGCTGACTCAGTTACCTATGGATGGATAGCGACCTAATGTAGTCCTCCCAAATATACCCGAAAGTATGTGGAGGCTCAGTCTGTGTTAGCGTTGTCTAATGCGAAACTGCACAATGAGAGAATTCCCTTATGCCTTTCGTACTATAACACCACCCGATATACCTGAAAGTACATGGATGAGCTACGATATAATTTCATATGTGGAATGAGGTATCATAGTTGGAATGTATCGCAGACCATTAGCGATAATAGCTATGTTTAACGACGCTGAAACACATCTCTAGCCTAGACCTCTAAATTTTATGCATTAAGTTACAATGCTCCATTAGGTTAATTGAGATAAATTTTAGTTGATCTCGTTTAAAAGTTTTTCTTTCAAGTTCACTGCGTGATGTTTCTGCTCCTAGAATGCACCTAACATGAGAAACATTCTTTTCATTTGATTCAAACAATGAAAACCATAACTAAAAGGGATAGAGCAATCAGAATATTTAAACAAAGAGCATAGAGCACATCTAATGCAACTTTCACTATAGCATTCCTACAAGCACACACAAAATTCTAAATTAATTATGCATGTTTTTCTTTGCATTCCTTTAATGTTTATATGAACATATAGAAACTAAATGCACAAACGATCAATCAATGCATTTCACAAGAAACGAAGACTTTACAATCATTTCTTTTTCAAATAAATGAAGAATTTACGACAATTATTTTCAAAAAAGTAAAGACTATTCAATTGATAATGATAAAGAAATCTTTTAAGAAACACTAAACAATCAAGGTCAAAGTAGGGCTAGGAAAGGAAATGCAAATTGATTTTAGATCCATAGAAAACATTAATCTTTCAGCAAACAACAACAGAAGCAACTTTGGAAAAAATCAAGCAAAAGATGGGTTTTTTGACTTAACAAGGATCAGCGCAGCCCTAGGTGGGAGACAATGCATTACAGAGCACTATCTCTAAGCCAACGATGCTCTGCAGTGCATTGTCCCCTAACCAAGGGTGCATTGGTAATAGAACATTCCTAGAGTAGGCATTCCAGCGCAAAGTTTTGACCAAAAGAGCTTCAAAATGACTAAAAAGAGATCAATGAAGTCAAGTAAAGTCTACTAGGATGTAATATGATAAGGGTAAACTACCAGGAATGATGGTTCTTCCCCAGTATGGTCGCCAATTTGTTATACGAAATTTATACCTACGGATAAGTACATCTTCCCTAAGTGGGTAGTTACACTTAGAACCACAGAAGTAAATATGCTTAACCTTTTCCTACAATAGATAGATAAAATAAAGGAACCTACTTGTGATATTTTTCTTCCCCTGATCTCCTTTGAATTTCTCTCATTGCTTCTTCTCAAACTGAATTCGCTCAATTGGTACCTACCAACATAAACAGAAGACAACAAAAATCAAAGCATATGATATATCTACTATAAACAAATGGAATCAACAAAAATTGAACATACATTCATCATAGATATGGACAAATGTATGGGAAAAGGAACAAACAACTTTATTTATTGATAGAAGGAGAAGTTACACCTAATGTGGTTCGATCCCGTGTCACTCATCGAGCTTAATCCAAACCCTCATCACACCAATATCACATCAATCCAGCAACATAACCTTACTTGACAATGATTTCAAGTCTCAAACCAAGAATATTTCTCTACAATATCCAAATTCCAACCTCCTTGTCATGCGGAAAGAGTTATTTTTGCTGACCAAACTAACCTCCCTAGAAGCCTAAGACTTTCTAGTGACAAACAAGACAGTTAAGAGCAATCCTTCTATAAACATGCATTATCATATGAGAAACCAAGTGTTTTTCGATCCTACCTGAAGTCCAACGCTGTTGTAGTAGTCTAGCCTCATCGATCTAGATGAGCTCCTCCTTCACTTCGAAACCTGCATACACTAACAATCAAACGATTACATAACACCTAAATATCTCATAAAACAAAAATATATTCAACATATAGACCAAGGAGTATATGAAACAATTCATTAACAACAAATCATTGAGAAGAATGGACTTATTTGTATTAAGGAAACAAAAGAAACCATTACAACCTGAGCCTTGGTGTTGTGCAAGTTCCTCCCAGGGTCTAGCAAGAGTTTTCCTCTACTTTGACAAGCTCACCCACTTCCAAATGAAACAAGAAAGGATGGTAATCTCTCCTCACAAGCTTCTAAAAGGAAGTCCTAATTCTAGCAGCATCTACCCTTTGGAATGTTCAGCTTTCAACCTCCCCTCCTTTGGCCCAATGCCTATATTTATAGTGTTCTATTGGAAGTTATTCAGTTCCAACATCAATGGGATACTCCCTCTTTTGGATGGGGTAGCTCCTCTCTTGATGGGATAAGTTCCTCTATCATAGGGATGCATGAACCATCTGGAGGCGCTCAATACACGTCAAACAATCTTCTAGAAGGCTCTAGAAGTGACCACAAGTAACTTTTTAAAGATGAAACTCGCGCCTTTTGACCTTTACAGGGGTACGCACCCAACCTTTAGCTTACAGAGCGTACAAGTACGCAGGTACAGTGTGTTTGGAGTGCGTACATGCAGGAAAGGTAGAGAGAACCTGCGTACCCAGAGATAAACATGTTTTTAAGTGACTTTCTCTCTTTTTGAAGTTTGACATGAAGAGCAGAGGTATGAGGCTTGACAAGGAGGACAATATGACTATTGATGGAGCTATATTAACTACAGATAGTCATGGTGACAAATTTCAGTGTAACAGGTATGTAGAGGAGTGAGACAACCATACATCATGAGGTAAGAGAATGTCTCATTAAAGTACCAATCTCTAATTTTGATAACGCCCTGCTTCAATTAATTAGACATGTGAGGAGGCTTGGAATGAAAGAAATTTTCATGTAGGGGAATAATAGAATAATAGAAAATTCCATAGAATTTCTCACAAGAATTATCCTCCCAAATATTGGATTGATTCATGAATGGGTTCAGGTTCCTCTTTAGTCCATATCCAACGCATTTGCAGAAAGGGCATGGAATAAAATATGCCATCCATTATATATGCAGATATGTAAAATGGGGGAATAAACCATTCTATTTTTGAGCAAAATAGGTAGTGATCTTTTTGCAAAGATTTTCTAAAAGAACTTGGGCCCAATTAAAAGAGTAACCTTCTAGGGTTCTTTGAAGGAGGGGAATCCAATCTAAGTGGAAAAGAGTTGCATCTTTTCACCTGAATAAGTAGAGCTAGGTTATAAAGAATAAATATAATAATCTTTTGAATTCTCATCCTCAAACTTGTGTTCCTTTCCTTGCTAGGGTATAATCAGTTCATACAATTTTAGATTAGATTCTATACATTCCTTTTCATAAAAATTATAGAGAAAATTATCTTATAAGTAATTTGGTGCATGGGGAGTTTGTACATTACTTGTAAGTCATCTAGCCAGAAAGGACCTATGATGACTCCTTTTGTAGTGAAAATTTCTTGAGTCGGTACATTCATGTGGTCCAAATACCACTGTATCTTATCCATGTCTAGAAACAATTGTTGAAAACTATCTCACTACTAGTGGGGGGGGGGTAAATCAGTAGTGATGGTCTTCATATTAATTTTTATTTTTTTTTCCAGATTATCAATTTGCAACCCACATTCACAATATTGGCTTATCAAAACATGAAACCAAAAATAACTCATAACATAATAAACATGAGAAACATCAACAAAAGAATACACACATAAGGATAAAAGTGTTTATGGTGGAAACCCTTTTTGGAGAAAAACCGCCCTACTACTACTATACTACTCAATTCTTTTATTAATATGTTGAACAAATTATACATGGATTAGCTTACAAAAATAAGCCACAAGACTTGGCTTCCTTCAAAATATGGTGGCACCCATCATAGTTTAATAAATTTGCTTCTCTCATAGATCTATGGAAATATATCCACTGGGAAGCCCCCACAACCAACGATCCTCGCCTAAATCCCATTTGACTATCCAACTCCTATTGGATGGAAAAATTTGTTCCTTCTAATGAATATACCAAATCAATATCTACTTTGAAGCCTCCCCACCTTCGCTTCCTCCATGAAAACCACATTTCAAAATATTTCATGTTGGATTCTCAATCTGCTCAACATGAGAAACCCAATAGCATCATCATTATGCAATATAAAATCTAAATAAAAACTATGACGTGGAGGGGAAAAATATTACATTAAATTTTTGCACATTAAAACACCATATGCTTCCAATACTTCTCCACTCTAACTACTACCACCTTCAAGACAAAACTATGAATTATCTCCTCAAAATAATAACTAATTTTATCATACAACACTCTGATATAACCCTACAAAAATATGTGAGTAGTTGTTGCAATCGCTAGTCATTCTCAGGTTCCTCTCTATGGCATGCTATCACACTCTCAAAAGAACCAAACAAACTAAAAAATAAACACACAAGTATATAGAAAATTATCCTCATCAATCTCAAATCTAATACCATGGGAAGATACTAGGGTACTACCAAAACCAAGTGTAAATACCATGCAAGCTAAAATACCACGTGCACATACCATGGCAATACCAATACCAAGAACACATGTACCATGGTAATACCAATACCAAAGGCACATGTATAACTATCAAAGCAACAAGCGAACATACCACGTGTGAATACCATTGTAATACCAATACCAATGGCACATGTAAAACTATCAAAGAAACAAGCCAAAATACAACTTGTGAATACCATGGTAATACCAATACCAAGGGCGCATGTACCATGCTAATATTTTACTCATGCTCAATCAAATACCAAGGTAAACCATTTAGCCTCCATGTCAAATACCACAAGAAACATCATTTGTAACACTTTATAACCAAATCCTCCTCTACACAAATAATCATAATGGGAAGGCCTCAAAACCAATGCAACACACCACCATCCAAATCCACACAATAATCATGATCATAAAAACATGATGATGAGGAACATGACTTCCTCTGGTGATACTCTATATGCATACCTGTGAATCAAATCTCTATCCTCACATCTCCATGCTAGTAGACACAACTCTCCTACAACCCATACTACCAGGTTGACATCAATTCTAGCCAACAACACATATGCAAAACTATAACACACATTAATGCCAACAATATCCCCCTTTGATATTGAGGGAAAACCCAGTTGATCCAACCATCTAAACTATCCTATAAAACTAATATCCATCCTCACATTATCCCCTTTGAAATCAACGGAAAAGGGCTAAACATCTCAAGAACAAATGCTATATGCTCCTCTCCATGCAATGGGATACATAAAAAAAAATAAAAAATCCACTTGATATCATATGCAAATGATGAAAAATGGAATGCAAGACTAATAAATGAGAATAAAAACAACACTCCTCCAAATAACATAAAACTATGTGCAATAAACTCCCCCTAGACACAAGATATTCTCGATCAACAACACACTCATGTAGTAGTATACCTATCCTATCAACAGAAACAAATTCCATGTCATAGTAGCAGATAAAATCACCAACACATAGTAGTGGTAACATAATGTGACCAATTAGCAGTAGTGACTCTTTTCACTCTATAACAGCAACAACATATATCCAATCAACTCCTAAACAAAAGCATCATATACAATCTCTCCATCTCATATCTGCATGTTCACATTATACTATCCAACAACATAAAACTCATAATCTGTAGCAACAATATCTAAATCAAATTCTCTCTCCCTCCTGAAATGGTAGCAACATCCTCTGAGGAAAACATGGTAGCAGAAAATACATGATAACAGGGTCATAACAGCATGACCAACCATACTCCATTGAATGAAAACATCTCCATGGTTGAATGTGTATTGACATGTATATCCCTACCAATGCCTCCTTGCCACATGAAAGAGGCTACACCAAATGGACCAATGACTATAAATGAATGATATGGAATAAAGTATATGGATTCATATTCCTATTACATGGCTACAAAATATGATACATAATTGTACAATGACATCAGTAAGCCCATACGTAGTTGCACCCAATCTCATGACTCAACATATACACATTCCAATCATGGATCATGACTCTATACATGACATAAGAAAGTAGATGCCATAAGTCATCATCAACATGTTATTTATAGGACAAGATAATAACATTTTATATCATATGACAACATATGTCAGCCTCTCCAAAGGACCAGCCATAAATCATCATCTCATTAGCAACATTCAACAACTTATAACAGTGCATAGTGGCCCAACACAAATCATATATCAACAACATTATGAATCCTCTTTTCAAAATAAAAGTCCTCATAGAAATAGTATCAATAACCAAAAACATATCGAAATAACATGAATAAGAAATATAGCAAACCAATCAGCACAATATATCAACTCTCTATAGCAAAACATAGCAGCAACAATAATCACATATGGAGCATGAATCTCTCCAATATAAACTGAACTGGAAGCAATAAGAAACATACAATGATGTAGTGACAACAATAATATCACAACAACAAAAATTCCTCATAAATATAGGAATAATATACGAAATGTCTCAACAACATGAACCCACACTTCTACAACACAAGCTCTAACTCCTAGAAACAAATCAAAAAGCAGTAAGATTATCTTCAACCAACAAATAAGTCAATGCATCAATATTCTCTCAAGGAAAAATATCCAACAGTAGTAGAAAGTGACCAAGTTAATGATATGACATGTGATAATAAAGTAAACACCATGTGCAAAAACAATAATATTATGAAAAATATCCAACGTGGACAACTTCTACTTTTCTGCATACAAGTTGAAAATCTCTAAAATAGGAATTGCGCTAGCAATTATAACCATACACCATCATTGTACTAATATCCATGTCACCATCACATGCATAATATTACCAAACTAGCATGCATTTTCCCTCAAACTAATTCAAGCCAACTGCATGTCAAGCTCAAGTAGGAAGCATATAAGCCATGCTCAACTATACTCTTTCACTAGATGAAAGCTAAATAAGCACATAGTATGGAATGCATAACCATCTCCTCAAAGGAACCATGAGGCCAGAAGTCCACTGAAATATTGGAAGCATATGAGGTGCCTCTTGATTTGAGGGGGCTTGATCCAGGTGCAGAGTGTGCTGCACACCAACAAAACCCTCAACTATTGGCCCTTTTGGCAAAAAATTACAAGCAGGTTATAGTCTCACTCGAAGAAGTTATGGGAGGTTGAAAAACCAGGTTTCCACAATTGAAGGGATATCCATGAAGTGGCACCATGTATTCACTTCTACTGCATATCAATCTTATAACATCACATGCATAATAACTTCGAGAAGATGATTAGTTTACAGAAATTCATAAACTCTAACACATAACAATAGATCTTACAGGTCGTCTCATGATTTGATAAAAATCATACATAATTAGATGCATAACAATAGACAATTAACATATACAAAGATACAATACTTTGCTAAAACTTCTTGTTTATCAAACAAATCTTCAATTACATTCACTTCTTTGACCCGCACACCCAATTGTAGGTGGTCTGCACACTCAGCTGCAGACTCTTCAAGGTCTCAGTGCACTCAACTGTAAAGCCTTCTCCAAAACTATAGGCTACTGATGTGAAAACAAAGATTCACTTACGCTATTTTGTTACTTCCTTCATGATTGATTTCCTTTAACTAAGGTATTACATATCCTTTTATACATTTCATCTATAAAAAAACCATATTCCACATATCATGGATCCATAAATAAAGACTACTACCTGTAACCTATTGGGATGGGGTCCCCTGGGTTAGTTTAGGGTTAGATAACCCAAATTTTGTTACAATTTTGTAAAATATGTAAAGCCTCTGCGATTTTTGGATGCAAATCGCGTAGATGAATAGGAGTAAAAGGGTCTTAATCTCTTGTTTTGGATAAGTTTTGAGTCGGTTCACCCATGGTCGGTAGACCATGGCAATGTATGAAAAAGGTCTACAAATAGTTGAGTCTTAGCGAAAGGAAGAGGTAACTAGATGGAACTAAGATAGAGGATTGGGTTGATTGAAGAGTCTTGGGTAGGAACTAAGTCAAGAAGGCTCTACTTCCTACCCTTCGATAGGGAAACAAAGGCTCCACAGTTGAGTGCATGGATGCCTAGGTAGACTCCGCAGCTGAGTGCGTGGACCCATGCAGTTGTGTGGACAGGGAGGTTTGTGTCTGTAATCCATGAATTGAAGATCAATAAAGATAATTTTCTGAAGAATTATTGAGTATTTCTGTTCATTTATGTTTATGCTATATGGTGTTGATAAATGACTTGTTTTATGAAATATTGATTGAATGCTAAGGAATTATCTTGAATTAGTCTTAATAATGTACACAATGCATGTTTAAACACTTCTACAAACTCTCTGGTGATTTATCTTATGTTTACTAATGAATTAAGTAGATATGCGCAAACGCAAAATAAGGATTTCTTTTTGATGTGCGTAAGTAGGTAGATCAATTGTTAAAGGTCTACAAGGATTGATCGTGAGCCTTCTCAAATATCTGAAGGCCGCTTTAACTAAGTTGTAGTAACATGCCCTAAGAGTTTATTGATTTGTGAGAGGGCAGATCCAAGGTGCTGGAATACATCACACTAGTCTTTGGATGCAGAAGCTTGGTTCTTGCATTCCCCACACTACTTTGGGTGAGACTGCATCTTGCATTACATGAGTTGTTGCTATAAGTTCCAGTAATGTAGGGTTTTGTTGGTTGGCACAACTAACTTTGAACCTGGGTCAGGACCCCCTAAGCTAACAAATGGTTCCATTGTGGAGACCAGGATCTACTTGAAAGATATGTGCGATGTCGCATCATTGGAACCCGACCAAGAAAGAAATTGAAAAGAGGTTGGATCGGAAGATTCACGAGTTCACGGCACAAGAAAACAAGAATCCGCACCTGTCAAAGGAAGATTTATTGGACAAATATTTGTATATAGAGATACAGGAAATCTTCTTCTACACCTTCCCCATTGAATTATATGAGTGGTTAGCCAAGTTGACAGTCAGTCGAGGAAGGTGGAAGCTTAATAGTCCTATATTAAGGACGCTAGAATTGGTGCACTGACTAGAAGGTTTTGAACACAAGATCGTGTGGGTTGTTGATCACTAGCTCGATCAAATTCTAGGAGGATTTGTTACAGAGTTTGTAGTTGATACCTTAGTCAGCTATAGCGAAGTTGAGAGAAAATTCTTCAAAGGATCGCGAGGTAAATATTTAAGATAATTGAATACATGGATTAAAATGTTTTTATGTGAAAAATGGGTGATGGAATTACCTTGATGTTCAGAGATATGTGAAGTGGAAGATCCTTGAGAAATCGCAAAGGATCAGGACTAGAGTATAGTCCATTCATTAGACCTTCCTCAAGTGATGATGAAGGGGCAGGGCACACTATGCCGCGCAACACTATTCAGCTAATCACTTAGGGGATTCCTAGAACAAAACATCGATCCACTCCACCTCCACCTCAACCTCCACCACATACACCTTTTCCCACACCTCTTCCTCCACTTCCACCTTCCAATATGGTGAAGGCAATGAAAATTCCAATCTTCAAGGGCATAGCAAGTGAAGATCCAGAGCAGTTTTTGTTTGTTGTGAATGTTGTGTGGAAAACCAAATAGGTCACTAATGATAACATAAAGAAGTCACAATTGGTTCCCACTTTGAAAGATTGCACACTAACCTAGTACATTAAGTATTGCACTGATAATCATCTTGCAATGCTAGGAGAAAATAAGACAGTTTTGAACAAAGAATTAAGTAAGCCTAAGTCTGGCTCACAGTCAGTGATTGAATTCAAAGAGATCATGATGAAGGTGAAAGGGACACCTTGGGACTTTGATAAGAGGTTGAAGTGCCAGATGAGACAAGCTAACATGTAGATCTCAAATAGCCAACATCGTGACTCATTTATCATGTCACTTTTACCCCATTTTAGAATCGTTCTGTCACTACAGAAGATAGATACACAGGTAGAAGCCTTAGAGATTGCAATGAGGCTACATGCATCACTTATTCAAGATACGAATCTAGGAGTACAACAGATCCACTCATAATTAGTGAGCTTACACCTAGAATTACAGAGTTTGAAGAAAGACAAGGAGACTAAACCAGAAATGCACACAGAAGTATGGTGTTTGAAGTGCAAGGGCCATGGACATGATAAGGATCATTGTCTCGTGTACACAAATTATATTATAGGAGGGGGGTCGATTCCATTGAAACTAGAAACCTTAGCAAGGCTCAGCATGGGGGTTGTGCTATGGTGCGCCATTTGTCAAGTTACTCGCAACATGTGACAGATCATTTCCATTTACTTCAGAAGTTCGTTCAGACACCTGAGCAATTGTTTCGTAATTTCTGCAAAATCTGTGGGCCACAATTAGTGACATTGTCGAGGCTATGAGCTGATGATGGAAAGAACCCCTACGTACTTTATGCAAGTAGAAACTCGGCCTCTAGATCAAGGTGCAGGAGGAGTGCACAGAGGTTATGAGGGTCGAGGACTGGGTCAAGGAGGAGGAGGACATGGTAGAGGTCGCGGTCAGGTTATCTTCTACAACTACGGATAGTCAAGGCACTATGTGCGAGACTTCTAGAATCATACACACCCATCATGTAAATATTGTAGATAGTTCAGCCATACTATAGAAGAATTCCTGGTGCTAATAGCTAAAATGCAAGAGAAGAAAACACAACCTCAGTATCCAATGCAAAATTTACAAATAATAAGGGTTGCTTTGCCCCCCCTCTAACCCCTCAGTTAACTACTTGGGCTAGTCATGGAAAGAATATAACATAACCCAACATTCTCCCACTTGTTGTTTTTTTTCCACAGGGGGCCAAAAGAGAGCTTAGTCATTTATCCAGCCCTGCAATGCCCATTGTTTCTCTACACCAAGAGAACTTCTCAAAGCTCACAGATTTTTTCAATGCATCTGCAGTATTCTTCAAAGTGTTTACCTTTACCAGCAACACCTTTCTGTCTTCTATCATATCCCTCACAAAGTGATACTGAACATCAATGTGCTTTGTCTTTGAATGATATGCAGAGTTCTTTGCCAAGAAAATTTCACTTTGGCTATCATAGTCTATCCTTATAGCTCCCTATACTAACCCATACTTGAACACAATCTCTGCAACCAAACTGCTTCCTTGCTTGCATGAGTGGCTACCATATATTATGCCTCTGTAGTTGATAGTGCCACTACAGATTGTTTCTTACTCATCCAACTGACTACACCTCCAAATAGGTTAAACACATACCCACTTGTAGATCTTCTCTGATCCAGATCTCCAACCCGTCTGCATCAACAAAGCCATGAATATCCAACACTCTATCCAATCTTGGTCTTCCTTGGAGGCACAAACCATAATCACTAGTGCCATGCAAATACCTGAAAACTCGCTTCATTACTGTCCAATGCTCCTTTCCTGGTTTTCACATAAACCTGCTCAATACTCCCACTGCATGTACAATGCCTGGTCTAGTACAGACCATTGCATAGATCAGGCTACCGACTGCACTTGCATATGGAACACGACACATGTCCTATTCCTCTTCTTGCATCTTGGGACACTTTTCAGCAGATAACTTTAGACCTACAGGGGTAGGAACCTTCATCGCTTTACTATCTTGCATATTAAAGCTCTGTAGTATTGTCTTGACATACTTCCTCTAGTTTAACCAGAGCTTCCTCTTTTCCTGGTCTCTTTTAATTTCCATGCCCAAAATATAGTTTGCAGCACCAAGATCTTTCATGTTGAATTTGGAGGGAAAATGGGTCTTCAAATCTTGGATAATTTCTTTGTCATTTCCAACCAGTAACATATCATCCACATAAATGACCAGATAAATAACACGGTCAGCAAGTAATTTAAAATACACATAATGATTTACTTTGCTTCTGGTGAAGCCAAGTCCTCGTATAAATGTATCAAATTTCTGATACCACATCCTTGGTGATTGGTTTAACCCATATAAAGAATTCTTTAACTTGCATACCAGTTCTTTCTTACCCTTCACCACAAAACCTTCCAGTTGCTTCATGTAAATATCCTCTTCCAGATCCCCGTGAAGAATTGTTGTCTTCACATCCATTTGTCCTACCTCAAAATCAAAAGCAGTAGCAATAGATAACAGCAATCTAATAGAAGTTACCTTGGCAATGGGTGAAAAAATATCACCAAAATCAATCTCGGCACCTGGGAATAGCCTTTTGCTACCAACTGAGCTTCGTATTTCTCCACCTTTCCTTCTGCATTTGTCTTGTTCTTGAACACCCATTTGATGCCAATGGGTTTTCTTCCAACTGGCAACTCCACCAGATCCCAAGCCTCATTTTTGTGCAAAGATGCCATTTCATCAACCATGGCCTCTTTCCAGTGTTTTCCATCCTTCAAATCTACTACTTCCTTCACAGTTCTGGGATCATCATCAGTAATAGATAAAGAAAAATTTGAACAGAAAGCATATGGACTATACCTTTCTGGCTTCCTTCTTTCTCTAACTGATCTCCTCACACCCAGATTTTGTGGCTCTTTATATTTTGATTCCTCCTCTACTGTAGAGTCTGATTCTTCCTCCATTAGCTCAAAATCTATCTTCTCAGGTTCCTTTGGTTGGACTTCATGTTTAATAACATCTTTCACCTCTATGAAAACCACATCTTGGTTATACACAACCTTCCTTGTTACTGGGTTCCAAAGCTTATAACCCTTTAAACCATCCTTATACCCAATAAAGATGCACTTTTCAGATTTACTATCCAACTTTGTTCTTTTCTCCTTTGGAACATGTACATATGTATCACATCCAAATATCCTCAGATGTGAAAGAGAGGGTTTCTTACCAGTCCATACCTCTTATGGAGTCTTATCCTCCAATGTTGATGAAGGTGACCTATTGACCAACTAACATGCAGTCTCCACTGCCTCTACCCAGAATTCATGTCCTAACTCGACACCACTGAGCATACTTCTTGCCCTTTCCATCAACGTCTTGTTCATTCCTTCTGCAACTCCATTTTGCCAAGGTGTATATGGAGTAGTCTCCTGCCATGCTATACCACACTTCTTACAAAATTCTTCAAATTCCTTATTGCAAAACTCTCCACCGTTATCTATCCTCAGCACCTTTATCTTCTTCTATGTTTGGTTTTCCACCAGAGCCTTAAATTCTTTAAACCTGTCAAAGACTTTAGATTTATTCTTAAGGAAATATATCCATGTATTCCTTGAGAATTCATTTATAAATGATAGATAGCACACAGACTTACCCAGTGATGGAACCTTCACATGTCCAAACACATCATTGTGCACAAGCTCTAATATTTGTTTCACCCTCTTACTACCAGAGGGGAAACTCACCCATTTCTACTTCCCATATACACAATTTTCATAGAAATTAAAATCCAGAGAGCTATTACTCATACCTTCTACCATACCTTTACCATGAAGTATTCAAACACCCTTCTCTCTAATATTTCCAATCCTTTGATGCCATAGCATGGTCTTCTCTCCAGAGACTACTAGATTTTCCGCTTCACTTTCAGGAACCACCGAATTGTTACACCCATCAACAACCGTGCTACCTTGCAGCTTGTACAGAGTTCCAATCCGAACTCCCCACATCAATACTAGTGCTTCCCAAACCATGTTGCATGTATCCTTCTTGAACATTGTTTTTACACCTACATCATCCAACTTTCTTATAGAAATCAAATTTCTTGCCAATGCAGGAATATGCAGAACACCCAGAAGTGTTCTAACCCTTCCACCTTGCAACCTCAAACTTTTTCGTGACCAATGATTCTAGCCTTCCTATCATCCCCTAAGAAGACATCACCACCATTGTATTTCACATACTCACAGAACCACTCTCTATGGGGAGTGAAGTGAAAGGATGCACCTAAGTCAATCAATCATTCCTCATGATCTACATCTATACTTGAAGAAGCCAAGTACACATCCCCACCTTCATCTGAGGTGGTTTTTTCCTCTGCAGAAGGAGAATCATCAGATCCCTTTCCTTTATCAGGAGCTTTAGATTGACAATCCCTTTTGTAGTGCCCTTCTTTTTCACATTTCTAGCACACCACCTTTATAGGTTTTCCTGGAGATTTAGATCTCACTCTATATTTAGATCTCCCACTCGATGACTTATTTTTGTTTCTGTTCTGGGACCATCCTTGTATAGACAAGGCATCACCATTTTGGCTCTCATATTTTTCTGTCTCATCTCCTTCGTTAGCAAGGATCAGACTACTTCATCAAACTGCAAGATAGTTGCATTGCTATCTATTGCAATAACCAGACTATCCCACGAATCTAGTAGAGAACACAACAAACTGATGCACTTATCTTCATATGAAATTTTAATATCAACAAATTCTAATTGAATTACCACAGTATTAAATGCATTCAGATGCTCTGTCATCGAGTCTCCATCTTTCATCCTTAGGTTATACAGCTTTTTCTGTAGGAACAGTTTATTCACCAGAGACTTATATTGGTACAAAGTTCCTAACTTGTCCCACAAATCCTTTGCCGTAGCTTCCCCTGATACATTAAGCAATACTGAATCTGGGACACACAATCGTATTGTGCTCTTTGCCTTCCGATCCAACTTCTTCCATTCTTCATTGAACACTCCCGTTGGTTTAATACCTGGATCTACCACGATCTGCTGATCTTTATCCACCAATAGATCCTCCATCTTGAGTTTCCACAACTCAAAACTCTGACCATTAAATTTCTTAATCTCTATCTTTCCATTGATTGCCATCTTCTTTCACCACCAGAATTGATCTCGTAGATCTCCCACTGAATAGGGTCTACCATAGGCCTGAGCGAAAACCCTCAGTAACAAAGGCATCCTCTTGAAGCCAAAATAGCTCCAATACCAAATGTAGGTTTTAAACCTATACAAATATTATCTGCATATGAATTCTAAAATGCAGAAAATAAAAAATGTGAGAGCATAACACATAAATCACATATACAAAAAGATTTTCCCCAGGATCCCAAAACCAGTACTACCGGCTTGTTTTTTCATTATGTTCCTTTCAATGTTAAAATACATATTTATACATGCCAAAGCATCCAAAACCATGGACCGAAAACCATCGCGTCCAAAACCATGGAACGAAAACCATCGCGTCCAAAAACATGTGTGAAAATCATGCACAAAACCATAGGTGGGTCTGCCCAACCTAATATAGGGTCTGAAACCAAAATTTTCTAGGGCGCTACCCTAGACCCCATACAGTGGGGTTACCTACACCCCTCAAACCCCTTGTGAGCCCCCTACTACACAATCAGCGCAACAAATGGGGGGCTCCCCCCCCCCCCCCCCCCCCTCTAACCTCTCGGTTAACTGCATGGGCTAGTCATGGAAAGAATATAACATGACCCAACAAGGATTGGGAGACTTGCACTGCAGTGGTCTCTGATTTTGCTCAGGATGGTGAATCAGCAGAAAATCATCCCCATGGGATGATTATAAGGGGTAACAGTGGATATCGAAGGTGTGAGTGCGATGGTAGACTTTGAAGTTATATAAATTTTTGATGACAATAATCCTTACCCCGTAATCCTTGGAATCGATTGGGCTATTGATATGAATAGGGTCATCAATTTGAAGAGAAAAATGATGTCATTTGAAATAAAGTCACTTAGGGTTATAGTGCCTCTAGACCCTACAGAAGGGGCATGCTATACTGAACTAGTCTGTGATTATGAATAAAGTGACGATGAACTGGATCATACTTACAAGATAATAGTGTGATATCAAGACTGGATCAATCTAACAACATATAGGCACATTGCATGGGACGAGGAGAGTTCTTGCATCGATGATTTAGACGAGGAGTTAGAGCATTGGCAAAATTTCTTACATGAATTTTCTACATTGTGATGCAATATTATGATGAATTCGCTGCGCTGTGTATCGTTGGAGGTAAAAAAAATTACCTTATTATTGTTGGGTTGTGTTATATTCTTTCCACATAGTTAACATGGGGTTTCAGGAGTACCCGTAACCCCACTTTATGGGGTCCGGGGCAGTGCCCCGGAAAATTTTGGTTTTGGACCCTATGTTAGGTTGGGCGGACCCACCTATGGTTTTGTGCATGATTTTATCACATGTTTTTTGGACGCGATGGTTTTCGGTCATGGTTTTGGACGCGGTGGTTTTCGGTCCATGGTTTTGGACGCGATGGTTTTTGGTCCATGGTATTGGATGCTTCAGCATTTATAAATATGTATTGTAACATTGAAAGGAACATAATGAAAAATTAAGTTGGTAGTCCCGGTTTTGGGATCCAGGGGAAAATATCTGTGCATATGTGTTTTTATGTGTTATGCTCTCGCATTGTTTATTTTTCTGTGATTTAGAATTCGTATGCAGGTAATTTCTATATGGGGTTAAAACCTACAACTATGATGGTTTAATTGACGTAGATTTGTTTTTGGAGGAATTTGAGTGTGAGGTACCTAAGGAATACCACTTCCAAGCATTAGAGTCGGCACTATGTGCTACACCTACATGATGGTGGGGTACGCATAAGGATAGTTTTTATGGATGATGAGATTACAAAAGAATCATGAAGCTATGGTTTGAGCATGCTAACACTAGAATGACTGAGAAGTATAATGGAAGGGACGATCCATGTGATCACCTAGCAAAGTGGACTAAATTGTGGGGAACATAACCGCAACCAAAATGGGTACACATATTTTTTCATACCTTGGACACAATCCCCATGAACTGGTATTTGGAAATGGAGCTCTTCCATGGCACTGCAAAGTGGGATGTATTGAAGGAAGTGTTCTTATTGACTTTTACCTTTGAAGATGGATTTTCAAGCATCGATGAAGTGTTGCAAGAGATTAAGGCAGTTGTCTTCAAAATGCTGAAGGAACCTATGGAATGAACCCAACCAGACTAGAGCACCCAGCTGCGCCACGCATTAGAATGCCATAATGTGACCACTGAAGTGGGAGAAGAAGACCCAAGGGACATTCATATCTCAGAGGAAAAAAGGCATTGTGAAGTCTTGGGACCATAAAGAGAAAACCTAGACATCTCCTCACCTTTAAAAACAAAGCAAGTAAACATTGGCACTAAGGAAGAACTGGAGTTCACGAAAATTGGAGATTACTGGGACAAGACTATAGTAGCTAAAGTTGTTGAATACTCTGTGAATAATAGGATCTCTTTCCAACTAAGTTTTTAGATTTAATGGGAATATCGGTGATTTGGGCATTATGAAGTGTTGGAAATAATACTGAGAGGGGGGGGGGGGGGTGAATCAGTATTATCAAGTCAATTATTTTTCAATTCATATACAGATTTGTATACGCTACTTTAGTTAGATAAACCAGCATATATACGTGACTTCGGTTAAATAAAACAGCGTATAACTCCCATACTTGTAATTTAATTATTCTTTAGATGTTAATGTTAAATCTGTGTGTCAGAACCATATATCAATCAGGAACAGAAAAATAGTACAGACAGTCACACACAAGAACACAAGATATAAGGTGGAAACCCAATGTGGGTGAAAACCACCTGTTGCAATTCGTCTCTATCTTATTTTAATTAGAAACTTATTTTTACAATGTTTTTGTACTAGTGCAGTCTTATGCCAGTACGCAGGCTGCTACCTGCAGAAGGCTACAACCTTCTCTTGTTCTCCAGCTTCACCTAGAAGGGAGCTACAACCCCCTTTAGCTCTTGTACTAACTGAGGTACTAGTACGCAGGTTGCTACCTGCAGAAGGCCACAACTTTCTCTTTTCTTCCAGGGACCACGTTTCATAAATTTTCAGAATAGATCCATGAATAACATCAATCATACATCAATCATACATCAGATATATCTACAACAATCAATCTCCTTTGTACAACCCAATATAGAGTCAACCAAACACTTCTCAGAATGCTATAACCAGAAAACAGTAATAGTAACCAGACACCAATTATCAACCCAGAACACTGTAGCAATAAACAGAAGCAGCTAAAGAAAATTTCATGAAACCTATGCTACTTCACTATGAAGAAACCTACGTACATATGCAGCTGTATCAATGCCAACCAGTGTATATGCTATCTTGCTTTGCTGAACCTGTGTGTATATGCACCTCTGATGTGCGGAACCTACGTATAGATCTATACAAGGCAATTTTTCTCTTTTCAAGTTTCAGACATCAAATATGCCCAGTTTATCAGATTTAGAGATCTAATCATGTGCCAAATATAACAGATCAAAAACCATACAATGATACTACCATTCAAGCCTTAAGGTCTTGATTCATCAATAGAACTTATCCATCTTTTAGCACTCAGGATCCTCCTTGGATCAGATTCAGTAATGCACCATAAACCAATCACAATGTTCCCATTCTTTCTCTTCTTCAGATATTCAATACTTGAATCGATACCTTTGCCAAATGGTCTCCTTCCCTTTTTATGGTCTTAGGCCTTTCTTAACCATGGTCCAAAACCATTGAAAACCAATACTAGGGACCCAAAACCAGTGTTCAATACTTTGTATGCAATACCAAGGACCAAAACCATAGGTTCAAATATGTTGGACTAAATACCATGGAACAAACATAAAATTTCCCACATGTATGCACTTTTCTCTGCATAAAAGTGTGTGTATACATATACATGCCTTTTGATCGGTGATCCCGCGTATATACACAAATTTTCTAAGAGGAACCTGCATATACCTCATTTTCATTCATTTTGATAGCCTAAACTGTTGAACTGACATTTGAGTGAGTGGCCATCAAGGACAACACTTGTACCATAGTGCCAAACCTGTGTCATAGTGCCAACAATCTCCCCCTTTGGACTTGATGGCAACCCCAAGTCACTCAAATTCATTCTCCCCCTTTGACATCAAGGGCAAAGGGTTATGCTCCCCCTAAGCTTATGCTGGATTTTTTGCTCTGCTGTGTTGTCTAAGCTCCCCTTGACTGTAAGCAAGATCTGCAAGAAGATGTTCTGGAAGAGAAACATGACTTTATACACTATAAATGGCCTTCCTACCACCAAATACTCATACATCCATCTCCCAACCAAGTGGGAATTGACCAAAAATTTACACATGATAAGGAAAAAACCAATACTTCATTCATCCCAGGCATAGTGGGGAAACCAAGATAGGTCGTTACATGACCTTGATAGGAAAAGAAAAGAAATACATGACATAGAGAGCAAGTATCTATCAATCATCATTCAGACCGGCAATTATTTTCTACAACAACTATCATTAGCAGCATCTGTCAATCATCATTCAAACCAGCAACCATGTTCTCCCTTTGCACCTATTCCACCTGAAATCAAAAAACAACTGTGAAATTGAACCAAGATCTTCTAAGATAATGCCAACAATGCATTATTAGAAGAACATATGCTCCCCCTGAACCTGTGCTAGATAGTCTCTGTTAGACACATATCAGACTCTTTCCATCCTAAGCCTCGCCCAATGTTTGTCTTCAAGCCACATATACACGACTGTATCTTCATAAACCGGCATATGTACGCAGATACTCCTTATGAAACTCGCGTACAACAACTTTTCTCTGAAAACAGACAAGATTCAACAATAAGACGATGCATCAACTACCCCCAGTTTCTGTCTGAGGTATTCAAATGTCTCCTTGGGTAGTGGTTTGGTGAGTATATCAGTAACTGGTTCCTTAGATGGAACATACTCCAATTTGACCTTTTGTTCAAGAACTTGTTGCTGAAGAAAATGATACTTGATAGGTATGTGCTTAGTTTTTGAATGCATGATAGGATTCTTTGAAATACTGATTGCACTTGTATTATCACAAAAAATGGAAATAGGTGAAGTACAAGTAATTTGAAGATCTTGCAATGTTTGCATCATCCAAAGGAGTTGTGTGCAGCAAGAAGCAGCAGCTACATATTCTGCTTCAGCTGTGGATAATGCAATGGAACTTTGTTTCTTGCTGAACCAAGATACTAATCTAGGACCCATAAAGAATGCACCACCACTAGTGCTTTTTTTGTCATCCACGCTTCTTGCCCAATCTGCATCTGTATATGCATGAAGTGTGAGATCTGTATCTCTAGGATACCATAAGCCATAGTTTTGAGTTCCTTGAAGATACTTGAAAATTCTCTTAACTACCTGAAGATGAGTTTCCTTTGGATTTGCTTGAAATCTTCCAACTATACCTACTACATGCATAATGTCTAGTCAGGTACCTGTTACATAGAGTAGACTACCAACCATGGATCTATAGGTTGGTTGATGTACAGGTGTTGATTCATCATTTGCACTGAGGTTGCATCCTGTTACCATAGGGGTACATACTGGTTTCAAATCCTCCATCCCATATTTCTTCAAGATCTACTTGAGATACTTGGTTTGTGATAGAAAAATACCGTATTTGTTTTGTTGAACTTATAAACCAAGAAAATATGTGAGCTCACCAAGCAGAGACATTTCAAATTCTTTTTGCATCACCAAGGAAAATTTTTGCCTCATGTCTTCCTCATTGCTACCGAAAATGATATCATCAACATACACAACAAGTATTAGCAATTTATCATTGTCAATTTTTATATATATATTGCTATCTATTGATCCTTTTGAAAAACCTTGTTGATGAAGGTACTTATCCAACATATAATACCAAGCTCTCTGAGCCTGTTTAAGAACATAGAGAGCCTTTTTGAGTCTACATACAAGTTTTGGATCATTTCCGAGGATAAACCCATATGGTTGCTCAATAGATACTTCTTCATCCAAGTCTCCATTTAGAAAGGCATATTTCACATCCATCTAAAATAATTTGAACTTCTAAAAGCTACAGAGAGCAAGGAACATTCTTATAGCCTCAAGTCTAGCAACTAGTGCAAAAGTTTCTTCAAAGTAAACCCCTTCTTGTTGTGCATATCCTTTACAAACAAGTCTTGCCTTGTTTCTAACCACATCTCCATTTTCATTCAGCTTATTTTTGAAATTCCATTTTGTCCCTATGACATTCTTATCTTTTGGTCTAGGAACCAATTCCCAAGTGTTATTATTTTCAATCTGTTCAAGTTATTCCTCCATGGCCTTGACCCAGCATTCATCTTTGCATGCCTCTTTTACATTTTGTGGTTCGGTGGAGGAGAGCAATGCTAGATAACTTGAAGCTTCTGAAATGGTTCTTCTTGTTTGTACATCTGCCTCTTTCTGTCCTAGAATTTTAGTTTCTGGATGATTTTTCTAAACGCATCTAGATGGAGTCTTTTCTTCTATCCTTATCTGTTCTTCTAGTGCCTCATGGGTTTCTTCTTCGTCATGAATCTAATTTGATGTTGAAGGATAGTCCTCATCATCTTCGAGATTTTAAGATTTTACTTGCCTAGGAGTGTTTCCTTCTTCATCAACCACTACATCAATACTTTCAACAATTTTTCCCAACATTTTATTGTAACACTTATATGCTTTGCTATGGGGAGAGTAGCCAAGTAGAATGCCTTCATCTGCTCTAGGTTCAAACTTGCCAAGATTTTCATCAGTCTTCTTAATGTAGCATTTGCTTCCAAAAATTTTGAAGTATTTTACTGTGGGAGTCTTACCATACCAAAGTTCATAAGGAGTCTAAGTGTTGTTTACTCGGACGTTTGTCTTGTTAAGAATAGTAACTGCAGCAGATGCGGCTTCACCCCAGAAGGTTGCGGGAGTTCTAGATTCATCAAGCATAGCACGAGCCATTTTTTGAATGGTTCTGTTCATCCTTTCCACTACTCCATTTTGTTGAGGAGTCCTTGCAGCATAAAATTCCCTGCTTATTCCATGTTCTTCACAAAAATCGAAAAATTCATCTGAGGTAAATTCCCCTCCTCGATCTGACCTGAGGCATTTGATTCTGCGATCTGATTTGTTTTCCACCAAGGCTTTGAATGATTTGAAATTTTTGAAAGCTTCATATTTATGCTTCATAAGTCCTATCCAACACATCCTGGAAAAGTCATCAATAAACAATATAAAGTATTCTTCTCCTCGAGGTGATCTTTTCCTAGTTGGACCACATACATCAATATGGACAAGTTCAAGTGGCCTGCTAGTTGATCCTTCCATTTAACGGAAATTAGCTTTGGTTTGTTTACCAAACTGAAATGATTTGCATATTGTATTATCTGGAATTATAATGTCAGGGAGATCATGAACCGCCTGATATTTGCATGCTTTCCTTATCTGAGAGAAGCTAAGATGCCCCAATATTCTGTTCTATAACCAATGTTCATCATTCTTGCTTAGATGGCATTTTTTTTCTCCTTCTGTTGGAGAGGTAAATCCCCTCTACGGATAGAGGTGATCCCTACTAGCCCAGAACGGGTCTAGCAACAATCAAACAATGCTATCACGCAAGTTCCTAATTGCAAATAAAAGGTAGGTGATGAAGACCTACTTGAGTTCCAACGCTTTCGTTTGTAGAAGAGATGTCACCCACGTTCCTTTGCCTTGGCCGGTCACAATCCTCCACTATCCTTGTGAATGGACACCTGCATGCACAAAGAGAACAACACAAACACAAGCGTGAAATCTAATATATGCAATTATACATAAGTCAGGAAGGATATAATTTAACATCAACCATTACAAGTACAACGAGAATGGAACCATAATGATAGTCATCTATTATTAATAATCAACAAAGGAGAATACAACCAGCATCCTGACGTCGAGTCCTCCTTTGGCTGGGTGCTCAGCTACACAAGTCTTGCAAAAGCTTGAAGGGGTGAGGGACAAGCTCTCTCTCTCTCTTTAGTGACAAAGTCTCCTTACTTAGGTAAAGCCTTATGGAAACAAAGAAAGCTCTTGCAACTCCAATCTCTTGATATCTTCCTTTCAGCACAAGTATTGCCACGAGAGTCAGAACTAGCTTGCTCAAGCCATGTAGACAAGCTTTTATAGAGGAAAAGGAAGAGATAAGGTCAATCACAACAATAATGGATTTGGCTTCATCACTTGGAAACTTCTATGGAATGGTGGCAAACTACCTCCCATTCAAGGAGATTCGAAGCCAAACCATCCTCACTTAACTTGGAGTTTGTTGGTGAATGAGTTGGATAGAACTTTCGGAGGTTGGATTAGTTCAAAACTTTGCCCAAAATGGTTGGCGCGATTGCGACTCTGAGACAGAGCGCTAATGGAGTGCCCTTTCAATAGGATTTTCCCCATTGGCACGGGCATAACGCAGAGGACCAGCGCTAATGTAAAAAGGGTTGTTTTTAAGGACAAAGAGTAGGAGATGTCTTAAGGGCATATGAAGCTCATGTTTAGAGGTGAATAATGCAAGTGGTTTCGAGTCTTGTCACTTCTCACAAGTCCCGGAATGAGTCCTCCAAGATGCAGGAGAGGGGTAACAGGGACGGTGACAAACGGTGACAAATTACTGTGTAACAGATGCCCCCTAAAGCATGAGGCCCGAGAGAGAGGGGTGAAGTGCTTTACATGTACATGTGTGACTGAAAACACTGCTGTCGGAGAACCTGCGAAAAGAAGTACAACTGATATCTCAAGTACATGATATATATGTGGTATGGGCACAACCATCCATAATAGAGTATAAAAACTGGATCCCAGGCATGGACGCAGCCATCCGATGAGGATCTATGAATGGACTCAGGTATGGTCGCAGCCATCCAATGAATGAGTCATGTAATGATTACAATAATCCACAAAATGCAACCCAGATCTCAATATACACAATCCGGGGTCTTGCGCTCCAACTCGACCTGAACATAGTACAAGTTCAAACATGTGAATATAGGAGTCGAAGTCGAACATGCATGAATGTCGTCTTATTACCAGTCAATGATGAAAACTGTTAATAGACGTGAGAGGGGCCACCAATAATGATGATGGTCCTCAAGGTACTATAGGTACAATCCATGGCATGTGAATCAATGAGCCGGTGTCGAACACCCGTAGAATCATCCGATTCGAGGCCCATGATGAAAACCTCGCGTTGAACACGAAGAACCTACCATTGAGGCATGCAGGCACCAAGGTACCTGAAGGGAGTCTCTAGGTCACCTTCCTGGATAATGAGTTGAAGTCGACAGGAAGTGATCTTGATAGAAGGCGGGCCATAATGTTTCCCACATCATCGACACAAGACGAAGAGAGACAATATGTTTTGTGTGAGATATCGGAGGGAGGTTGAGTATTCTTGCAGAGGTCAACTTCTCTTGAACATATCGGCGACACGATGATGGATTTGGCAGTATTTGAGGTCAAATGATCAGGGGTCGTGATGATGAGACGATGAGCAGATGAATGGTCAAATAGGATAACCCAAACCCATGGAGGCAAATGTGAAGCGAGATGAGATGTCCCCACCTAGACATGAATGCAGAAAGTGCCATGTTCAAGAGCGACATACTGCCGATGACGACGATTATGATTCCTTTATTCCCCCACCATTTCTGGCGAGTACCCTGGTTATTTTTGGATGGCAAGCTTGAAGGGGATAGCATATGCTTGAGAGGTGTCATTTCGACGGGATCCGATGTCATTAAGTTTTAACGAGTCTGAAAAAGGAAAAACTCGGCGTCTTTTCATGTTTAGAGAGTTTGAAAAGACTGCGAAAAGGAAACTCCAGGGGGGTCCTTTTTCGTAAAGTTGTGTCTCTCGAGCCCGAAAAAGTATAAAACGATTGTCGAAAGAACCGCCCGATCATTACGACCAAGGAGTACTTTTCGTAAATAGTGACATCGATCCGAAAAAGTAAAAAAGTGACCGATATCACGTCGTTTTGTTCCCATTAACGAACCTGAAACGACAAAGGTCCGACGATCTTTTCATTCTTTATATGGTCGGAAAAAGAGTTTAAAGACGACCACCTCTTATTTACGTTTAACGAGTCAAGAGGAATAACTTGACAATCTTTTCACGTTTAGCGAGTCAGAAAAGAGCTAAAAGGTGACTCCATAGTGACTTTTTCGTGTATTTACCGAGTCCGAAAAAGTACAAAATACAACTCGTTTCGCCATTGAAGTTGCGTAAAATACCTGTCGCTGCACAAGAAGCAAACGTAAAACCCATTTTCGACCAAAATATATTAAAATATTCAAAAAATGACTTTTCCAAACCCAAAAATGAGTTAAAAAACTTATAAATAAGGTGAAAATGTAAAAATAGAATTACTTTTACTATTTAGCTCTTGAAGAGTGAAAAGGGTCCATTTGGGAGGAAAACTTCAGGCGACGAATACGACCAATCCGTGCAATCATTCGCGATCTCATCAGCTCCAAGTAAGAGGCGCTTCCCTTAGCTCCATTTTTATACTACTTTTCGTTCATTTAGTCCTTGATTGGGCCCTAGCAAGGGGGAATTTCAAAATTAGGGCTTCGCCCCATTGGCACGGGTATCCATCACGGACCCGCGCTAATGGGGTGAAATACCCAAGGGAGCCGTGCCATTAGCACGACTTTTTTAAGAACAGTCGCGCTAACCGCGCGACCCAATTTTTCTCATAATTTTACCCGTTCAAATTGAAATTTCCCTGGGTTATAATTTGTCCAATGTCCTAATGAAGGTAAATTTGTCCTTGTGGGTGTAGGAAATAGGTCAAAATGGTGGTAGAATGGAAAGAAAGAGAACATGACATTGTGGATGCTTTAGCAATTGAGGATGAAGGGTGCATGAACGCCCTGAGGGATTGTGGGCTTAAAAAATTCTTCCTCACATCATACATGCGGTCGCAACCTGAGTTGCTCCAGTTTATCATTGATGCTTGGGATGTGGACAACCAAGTGTTTCATCTACGGAATCAGACCTTAGAGCTTGTATACTTGATCACGGGACTGTCATGGAGAGGGGCGGTTCCTATTTTGACTGGTAGTAGACCTTCCGGGGAGAAGGTTGGTGAAGTAAAAGCTCGAGTGTGCCTGGAAGCACAATTCGGGCAGCGAAGTGCTAAGGTGTTAATCAACACCATCCGGGATTTGACTCTGAAAGCCATTCTCTTCACCATCACACGTGCAATTGGGGTACAAGCGCCCCACAAGGCCAACAAGAACCACCTGATACTTGCGACTGAATGCCTCAGTCCGACCATCTTTAACTGGGCTGCAGCTGTGACTACTAATATTAAGAGGCAGCTCACAAATTGCAAGCGAGCGGAGACGAAACAGTTTGCATATGGTTCAATTGTAGTATCGTTCTTCCTGGAGCGAACACCACTCTTCCAGATTCAGAGAGCCGTGGTGGCAGATCCATTGCTACAAGAGCCTAGAATGGCTCACTGGGCAGCGCTGATGCCCAGAGGAGGAGGAGGAGGCCAGGAGATGTCATGGAATCCTGAGTTCTTCATATGGCTCCGTCGACAGCTGATTGTGATCCAGGATTGGCCATATGCAGGGACCAGTTTCATGGGGGATCCAAACCTTCCACTACCAGAGGGGGAGGAATGGGAGGAGGAGTTGGGTATGAACTCCTTGATTTTGATGTTTTTCATTTTTTTTGTCTTTTTTAATACATGCCTATTCTAATAATGACTATATGTATATGCAGATGTGGGCCAAGAGCGACCAACCGGGCTATCCCCTACAACGCGAAGAGGCCAACCCGCAGCCAACCCTCAGGCAAGAGGTGTCGTGGGGGAGGAGCTGATACAGAATCTTGAGGGACTTGCCCAAGGGATTCCTGGTTATGCCAGATTGGCAGATGTGCCTTTCGCTTATCAGAGGCACACAGTAGGGGTGCCGACTCGCGTCCACCGTCTTCTGAGACGATTGGTGCGAGCGGTGATGTGCTATCATGAGCACCACCGTGCTTAGGTTCCTAGGCTTTATTTTCTGCATATTTTTTGTGAGACATGTGTCTCAGATGTATGGAGAACACAGACTCTATCCAGACATGTACATTCTATTTTTTAAGTGCCTCAGTGCGCCACACGATATATATATACATGGTGTTATGGTTTATTGTATTTTATGCTTCTTGTATCATGTTGACTTTACATATTACGCAAATGTCTGTCCAATAAATAGTTAGCTAATGCATCGGTTACTTCATTAAGTCTTCTTGGAATGTGATGATAAGTAATGTAATCAAAATCTCTTTCCAATAACTTAACACGTAAATACAACCTTAAAATGCGATGATCTCTGACGGAATATCGTCTGTTGAGATGGTGGACTACAAGTTGAGAATCTAAGTTTACAACCAATGTGCGGATTCCGAGGTTAATTGCCTCGGCTAATAATTCAATTACAGCACTATATTCAGCCACATTGTTCGTTGTACAACCCAGACACACCCCTTGAATATCTACTAACTCACCATGACGATCGTAGATCACCCATGCCGCAGATGACAGATTGCGAGTACTGCGAGAAGCACCATCAACGAAACCAACGTAAGGCGATCCAGACATCTGTGCAAGAAGCAAAAGACACAATAAGCGGCAGTCACGCCGACACACTGAGATAAAAACTAAATAAACACGCACACACAACACACTACTAAAAGCATACGCATGTACAAAAAAGAGAGAGTGCCTGGACTCAGGGATAATATTTCTTGAGATACAGCCCATTTCGGGGCCTGTCTAGAGGATTGCCTTCATAATCTATAAGCTCATAGGCACCTTTTTGTAAAAATCTTTTCACAATATAGGGCCCATGCCACATTGGCTCGATTTTTCCTGCCCCCAGCTTATCGTTAGCTTGATCGTAGAGCAGTACTAGATCTCCCTCGATGAAAGAGCGGGGGTTAACATCATTATCGAAGTGAGTTTTCACTCGCTTCTTTTGAGCTTCAATAGCTAGGGAGGCTAGACGACATGTCTCATCCAGTCGTTCCAAGTAAAGAAGCCGATCTTCTACAGGAGTAGTATCGGGGAGTAACTCGACGGCTAATTTCAGTGAAGGAATCTCACACTCAATGGGAAGGGTCGCCTCCAGTCCATATACTAACTGAAAAGGAGTGAAACCGGTGGCGTCCTTCACAGAGGTACGGTAGGCCCACAAAGTGGAGAACAACATCAAATACCAACTAGACTTGTGCATACCAACAGTTCTTTGAAGCATCGTGACCAAGACCTTGTTCACGGCTTCCACTTGACCATTTTCCTGATAATAGTACATAGTCGAACTATCATGCCTGAGACCTAGTTGGGTTGTTAACTCGGCCATCATATGATTACGAAAATGTTTCCCGTGATCAGTGACAATGGCTTGTGGAACTCTGAACCGCGAAATAACATGGTTAAACAGAAAATGCACCGCGGTGTGACCATCTTCTAACAATGTAGGCATCGCCTCGGCCCATTTCGTAAAGTAATCTACAGCAATGATGGTGTATCCATGCCCCCCGACCGAGCGAGGGTTACAGGTCACATAATCGATGCCCCATTTGGCAAAGGGCCCGATGGTTACAACGGGGTGCAGCGGGGCAGGGGGCGCACGCATCTTCCGTTGGTAAATATGACATTCGTGACAAGAACGGATGGCAAGAATGCAGTCCTTGAAGATGGAAGGCCAGAAGTAACCAGCATGGAGGATTTTCTGTGCGGTGGCATATCTAGACATGTGACCGCCACAAGCACTGGAGTGGCAGTCATTAAGAACTCTCTCGACTTCTTCAAAGGTTAAGCATCGGCGAAGAATCGAATCAACACCGAGACGGTACAGGGTGTCCCCAACGATGCCATATGGTTGGGATTGGTGTTGAATCCATCGACGAGCGTCTTTCGAGGTCTCGGGACAGAAAGAAGACATCTGCAAATAGACTATAATGTCCCCGTACCAAGGATCGAGGGTGCTGATAAGGAAAAGAGTTTCGTCTGGAATAGAATCCTCTATCTGAGAGGGAGTAGCGGCGGATGGCAAAGAACATAGAAGTTCAGCAAAGACTAGTGATTTCTTGGACTTGGCAGTAGTAAATTCCAAGTCAAACTCTTGGAGGATGACGATCCACTTTGAGTATTTTCCCCCCAGCAATTGTCGTGAGAGAATGTAAGTCATGGGGTTGCAATCGGAGATCACCATCGTAGTGCACAACAAAATATAGTGACGGAACCGTTGAACCGCACAAACAGCAGCGAGGGCCAACTTCTCGACGTATGCATATCAAGTCTCCATATCTAGCAAGTTGCAACTAAGGTAGTAAATGACATGTTCGATGCCATCATCGTCGTCTTGTACCAAAACCATGTCGATGGTGGTGTCAGCAGCATCCAAATATAGTGTATAATCATGATGATAATTTGGGGGCCGTAACAAGGGGGCGGAAACCAGGAGAGTTTTGAGACGAGCAAAAGACTCCTTAGCTATGGAATCCCATCGAAATGGGGTGTCACGCTTAAGTAACCGGGTAAATCCCTTTGCCACTTCGGCATAGTTTGGGATGAACCGTCTTAGAAAATTAGATTTTCCCTACAAGCTCTGCAATTGCCGCAAAGTAGCACGGGGAGGAAGATTCATAATTGCCTCGACTTTAAGGGGATCCAAACGGATGCCCTCTCGGGAGATGATAAACCTGAGAAGTCGACTAGATTCGATGCAGAAGACACATTTATGCGGATTTAATTGGATATTATAGTGTCGATAGCGAAGAAAGATTTTACGAAGATGCGATGGGTGGTCCGAGCGCTTAGCTGAATGAGCGGGAAGGTCATCCAGATAAGGATGTACGATGTGCCGGATATCGTGGAAGGCATAAGACATCGCATGCTGGAAGGTAGCGCCGACATTCTTAAGACCGAAGGGGAGCTTTTTGTAAGCAAAAGTGCACCACGGACAGATAAAGGTCGTCTTGTATTGATCAGTGGGGGCAATATTAATCTGGTTGTAACCAGAGAAGCCGTCCATAAATGAATATATTTCGCTGCCCACACACTCGTCAATGAGTTGGTCAATGAACAGTGTGGGGTAGTTTTCTTTTGGGAAAGCTCGGTTAATGTTGCGGTAATCAACACAGACGTGAATGGTACCCTATTTTTTATCTACAGGGACAATATTTGAGACCCATTCTGACAGTGGGATAGGATAAATGAATCCAGCCTTAAGAAGTTTTTCAACTTTTGCTTTAATAGCTGCTGCCTTATGGGGGTGCACGGGACGCAAACGCTGACGAACAGGTTTGGCCTCGGGATACGTCGGTATCTCGTGCACTACAAAGGATGTAACAATACCGGACATTTATTCGTAGGACCATGCAAAAACATCATGGAATTCGTGGAAAAGTGCGATGTATATCTGAATCTCCTCAGGAGTGCAAGTTACTCCTATATAAATGTTCTTGACAATCCGTGGCTTAACAGAGATGTCGATGGGTTGTGTCTACGTGATGTTCCCTAAATTCCCTTCAGAAAATGTATGGTAAATCTGGATGGGCGTCTGAAGAGGCTGAAAAGGGAGACATGGAGCAAGCCGCTCGAGACAGAGCAGTGTTTCCCGGAGGGTAGGGAGAAAGGAGGAATGGTGGTGAAGAGGGGACCACGGACGTTCGTCCAGAGACATAGTCTCTATAATGGCCTTGTCGGAAGGAAATATTTCCTTTAATGGATCCAAGGAGGTGTATTCTCCAAACCAGGGGGGAAATCATCTGAGTCAAGAGCCCCACTTGAAGCAGTGGGTTCAACATGAAGGGCCGATGCAGCAAAAATTTCGATGTAGTTGAGTTCGGCTAGACTCAACGGCATCTCCTCACCCCACGATTCTATCTGGTCGACGGGGGGAAGGGCCCAAGGATCAGAACGAACCGAGATCATGGAGATAGAGGCGAGGTTGGGAGGTGGGAGGGAGAAAACACCCATGAGGGCGGGTTCTTTGAAGAGCCCAGCTCCCACACTCTCAAAAGGAACGGAGGTATGCTCAACGAACGGTACATTTCCCTCAGAAGAGGAAGCGAAGAAGGAAAGCTGGTCAACCGTGACAATTTTCCCCTGATGAGGGAAACGAATGACATGGAAGAGGGATGAAGCCACGGCACGCATGGCATACGTCCAGCTCCGGCCCAGAAGGAGGTTATATGTGAGATTTGCATCAACAACCTCAACTTCTACTTCCATGGTTTTCCCTTCTAAGGTGATTGGTAATCATTGAAGAATACCGTAAGGACGGGATTCTCTCCCATCGAAAGCTTCCAAGGTCATCGGAGACTGGCTCAGAGTCGGGGACCCAATCACTTTCCAACTAGCAATAGACATGATGCAAGTTGATGTGCCTGCATCAATAACTGTACGATGGATCGTTTTGGAATTGATGATGACTTGAATGAGAAAAGCGATCTGATGAGACAGTCGAGGAACATGGCTCTCTAGGTCGAAGGTAATCAGATCTGAATCAGCCGGGTCGATGCCACCGATGGCCGATAGCAGGGACTTCCTCTGGGCGGGGTAGCTCCGGAGGACCTCTAAGGTGGACATAGCCGACGGAGCCTACGCTAAGTCCTCTACGATGCTATAGTGCTGGGCAGCACGAGCATTCGAATTATAAGAAGATATTATGAGTATCCCTTTGGGAGGGGGTCGGATTGTCGTCTCAGTACTCGGTCTCTCGATATGGAGGGGACCAAAGCTGGACGAAGGAGCACTTGAGGTAACCTTGGGCTCCTTCCCGGCGGACGACGAATATTCCTTTGCTCGAGTCGTTACATGAACGGGAATAGATCCAGCCATGAAGACTTGGGAATCGAAGGGAGAAGAAGACGGATCAGCCACCATTTGAGTTTGCTGAGAGGGAAAAGGCTCTTTAAGAACCGCAGGAACCCCAGGAGCACCCTTTAACAAACGACTAACTTCGGACCGCCTGGGGCAGTCCTTAGTGTAGTGATCCTCTTCGCTAATGAGGCAAGGATACTTGGGTTTGCGCTTAGCTCCTTCCTCGGCTGGAGGTTTGGAGGATTCCTGTTTAGGTTGCTCGGATTTATTTTTTCCTTTTCCCTTTTTCTTTCCTTTCGAGGCCTTGCCCGCTGTGGTGGACTGGACGATGTTGACCTCGAAAGTATTACCAGAATTTGAACCACCCTGAGAAGTGTTTTCGTTAGAGGCACTTGAGTTTTGCTTCCCAAGGTTTGACGATGATTTTTTAGAGGCCGGGTTCACAGAGCCAATGACTCCATCGACAGATGGCTTTGGCGGAGCCTTGGATGTACCGGGCCTTGGGGCGTCCGGAAAATACCCATAAAAGGTACCAGACTGAGAGTAAACTAAGTACAGGTACTGAGCGCGCGCGATTGCTTTCTCTTCAGTCACACAGGCTCCCATAACAATGTCCCGTGCAATCTTAGGGACAAAGGAAGTCATGAACCAATCGGTGAGGAGTTGATCAGGAATCCAAAACTTGATCAACCTATGAAACCTTCTCCATTCATGTATATGATCGGAGACATGCATAGCTGTATCCTACTTAAGAGATGTAAGGAGGTGAGTCCCTGTCTCGTACCGAATGGGTAACTGAAAGTGAGTAAGGAATGCCATGGCCAACGAATTAAAATATTGAAATGACGCGTGGGTCAATTCAATATACCATTTAGTGGCAGAACCAGTGAGAGTCCTCTGAAAGAGGCGAAGTCGAACCGAGTCATTGAGCCATGAATTATATGAACATAAGTGATACGTCATCACATGAGCTTAAGGGTCCTCTCCCGCTTTTCCGTCAAACTTGGGACAATCACTAGGTATCTTAGTTGGAACTAGTGGCCATTGTGGATTATGTAAAATGGGATCATTTGTTAACTTCGACACATCGGGCAGTTCCAACGTCGCTAGAAATGGTAGTTGCAGATTAAAGGACATTTGTCCCAGATATGAGGTAGAGCCAGAATTCCATCAAGTTCCTGTTTGCCCCCACTGGCCTTGTCCCGATGGACCAGGTCCAAAAGGGCCTTGTCCAGAAGGATTTTTTCCATAAGGGTTATTTCCAGAACCAGGTGGTTGACACTGGTTCTGCCCCCCAGCGCCCCATTGGTTACCATACTAGCCAGCAGGTTGTTGATAATTTTGATAAGGGTTGCCCTGCGGCTGCCGGTAATTTTGATACGGGGTATATTGATTTTTCCCCTAGGGTTGCTGGTATCCATACTGAGCCTTGGAACCAAGCAGCATTTGATGAGCAGATTGGGATTGATACCCACCTGAATACGGGGGTTGGGATTGGTACCCACCCGAATAAAGAGGCTGGGATTGATACCCACCTGAATACGAGCGTTGGGATTGGTACCCACGCGAATAAGGAGGCTGGGATTGATACCCACCTGAATAAGGAGGCTGGGATTGGTACCCACCTGAATAAGGAGGCTGGGATTGGTACCCACCTGAATAAGGAGGCTGGGATTGGTACCCACCTAAATAAGGAGGCCAGGATTGGTACCCGCCTAAATGTTGGGTCATCTGGCCGGAAGGTTGTCCTGGTCGGATCTGAGACGGGCCCGTTCGCCTAGAAGGTCGAGCTTTCTGAGCGAGGGGCTGCCCTTGCGCAACCGAAGATTGTCCTTGTAGACCAGATGGTTGCTGAGCGGTAGGCTGGCCTGGCTATGCGTAAGTCTAGCCACCTTGCCGAGAAGGGTAGCCTTGTTGGTTCCCAGGTTGACCTTGCTGACCGTAAGGTTGTCCCTGGTTCCCATAGGGTTGCCCCGAAGGGTAGCCCTGTTGGGTCCCGGGTTGTCCCTGCTGAGCATTGGGTTGTCCCAGGTTTCCAGAAGGTTTCCCAAGATACGTGAACGACGAACCATTAGAGGATAAAGGTTGCCCCTGATAGGGTTTTCCTTGCGGGCCTCCTTATTGACCTGGGTAATTTTGGCCATAATACTACTGCCCATGATTAGGCTACGACTAAGGTGGTTGACCCTGGTAGGGTGGTCCTTGAGATGGTTGTCCTTGACCCTGATGGTACTGGCCACCGCCATACCCGGCATTACCCCAAGCCATGTTCAATGGAACGGAAGCCTCAACATAAGGCTCTTCAGGCAAGGAGGTATACAAATAATGATTGTCAGGATCATAATAGGGGCGTTGCCCACCTAGGTTCTGGACATTATGCAAGTACTGGGAATATGCCTCCTCTGCGACATAGGATCAGAAGGAGGAGGGGCACCACTTGCGGGGTGGACAACTCTGGCAGTATGTGTCAGTTTACCACTTTGTACTGGGCCTCGAGATGGGCTTGTAGCAGAGGTGACAACAGAAGATGCTGTAACGGCACTAACAACTGGAGTTGATGACGCGACACAAACGGTCGGATTGGTTGGGATTGCTGTAACAGTAGTATGGTGGACTTGGGAAACAAACGGTCCTATGGTAGGGACAATGTTTTGATCCCACATAGAAGAGGAAGCCGCGGAGTTCATAGCATCCCTCAGAGATCTATAACACGCCGGCACCGTGATACCGAGAGGTGTAACGGTGTAGGGCGTAGAGATGACTGGAGATGTAGCCGAAATGGGAGTATCAATACTCGACATAACAGGCGTCCTACTCGACACAAGAGATGTATCCTCCATATCAGAAGAAGCCATCGGAGATCCAACACCAACATGAGTAGTGGGAAAATCCTCTTAAGAGGGTTCCCAAACAGGGTTCCAAAACAAGTCGTAAAGCTCGTCCTCTGGAGCTCGAGAGTTCAACGGTTGGACACTCGGAACAATAGGAAGAGCGTCACAAACCGGTGTCTCAGGGGCAACAGAAGATGGAGACCCTTGGTCACTTGGGACAGGGAGACGGGATCGATGGATCTGCCAGGATGATCAAACAAAGACCCTAAGCAGACTAACGATAAGAGACCCTACTCAAAACGAAACGCAAACAAGATCTACCAAGGTAAATGTTATCGTGGCCGAATAAATTTTTATGACATTAGGACACAACTTAACCTTTTCATGCTTTAAGAGTCGAGAAAAGGACAAAAGATGACTCTAGTCGCCTTCGAATGTTTAAAGAGCCCGAAGTGACAAATGCTCAATAGAGCCTTTTCTTTTACAGAGTTCGAAAAGGATCAAAAAGTGACTACTCCGGAGAAACTAGGCAAGGGGTTTACCAGACAATCCGTAAAACTGCTTATACATCTTGGCAATCATATGAAAACCAAGGACTTTCCGTACTGTAGTCAATCTTCCCGAATGCTGTGTTCAGTGCGTTACGGTTTGTAAGGCGGTAGACACGGCTTCCTATGGATCAAGGATGCAAACCTAGTGGAGTCTCCCCATATATACGCGACGGTACGTGGGAGCCCAAGTTCGTACTAGACCACAATCGAACCACACCAGGAGGAATCACCCAACCTTAATGTGAGAAAAAAGGTGACTAGGTTTAACGACTCCGGAGCACGTCTCTAGCCTAGACCTCTAGAATGTTTGCGTTATGTTCCAATGCATTTTTAAGTTGATTCGGTTTATTTTACGGTTTATCTTTAGTTAAGTTTCGATTTCAGGTCCTACCGTATGTGATCTTCCACAATTTCCTAGATGCAAGCTATATGCCAAAGAATACCATTTCGTTCGATGAATACTAACTATGAGAAGGTTAAGAATTTCAATCAAACAAAATGAACACAATCAATCAAACATCCTAATGCAGCTAATGGCGAATAAACAAAACTTTTCTTTCAACAATACAAATCAAAAAGTCCTATTCCATTCACTATTAAACGCAAAAGAGATTATTTGATTTTTTGTTCTTTTCAAAGGCACAATGTACTAGAATGGATAACAACACTGAGCAAAAAGGCAAATTCACTCAATGAAGACACAATGAAATCCCAAGACACTAAAGAGTTCTCCAAATCGAAAGGAAAACAAAGGCTTTGTACGAGCTATGTGATCTAAGCTCAAACAAGGCTAGAATGAAATCCAAGCAAGCAAGAGCAAGTCACTCGGAAATCAATCAAAAACACTTCAACAATCACTGAACAAGTGCGAAAAGCAATCACAAAGTTAACTCGACAATCAAAGAACCCAAAACTCCCACGAGAGGCTCGACACACACGGCTACTAGAAAGTAGGAAAACAAGTGGATTGAAAAACTAAGAGGCATGGCGCGACTGTCAGGCTGCAACTCGCGCTAAACAGGGATTGGCGCGGGTTGTCAGTTAGCAACAAGGGCCACTAGTGTGACTGTGAAGGGAAAACCGCGCTAACAAAGTTTGCCAATTTCAAAAGAAAAATTACGCAGCCCAGGGCTAGGGTCACAATCACTAAGCAAGTCAGGAAGCAGGGGCAGCAAGAAATTCAATTCCAAAAGCTTATCTAAGCAAGTAAATAAGAGAAAACCAAAGAGGCAAGACAAACTCCAAATTGTTCAGTTCGTAAACCAAATCGGAGATCGACTGAAGCGGCTTTGATCTACTTCACTATTGCAAAGCAATAGTGTTTCTAAGGCTATTTGGCTGTGTTTCAGACTCCGTCTAAGTTTACAAATTAAACAACAAGCTAAACTCCCCAGCGGAGTCGCCAAATTGTTGGAGAGGTAAATCCCCTCTGCGGATAGAGGCAATCCCTACTAGCCCAGAACGGGTCTAGCAACAATCAAACAATGCTATCACACAAGTTCCTAATTGCAAATAAAAGGTAGGGGATGAAGACCTACTTGAGATCCAATGCTTTAGTTTGTAGAAGAGACGTCACCCACGTTCCTTTGCCTTGGCCGGTCACGATCCTCCACTATCCATGTGAATGGACACCTGCACACCAAGAGAACAACACAAACACAAGCGTGAAATCTAATATATGCAATTATACATCAGTCAGGAAGGATATAATTCAACATCAACCATTACAAGTACAACGAGAATGGAACCATAATGATAGTCATCTATTATTAATAATTCAACAAAAGTGAATACAACCAGCGTCCTGACGTCAAGTCTTCCTTTGGCTGGGTGCTCAGCTACACAAGTCTTGCAAAAGCTTGAAGGGGTGAGGGACAAGCTCTCTCTCTCTTTAGTGACAACAAAGTCTCCTTACTTAGGGAAAGCCTTATGGATACAAAGAAGGCTTCTTGCAACTCCAACCTTTTGATATCTTCCTTCCAGCACAAGTATTGCCACAAGAGTCAAAGCTATTAGAACTAGAACTAGCTTGCTCAAGCCATGGGAACAAGCTTTTATAGAGGAAAAGGAAGAGATAAGGTCAATCCCCCACAATCATGGATTTGGCTTCATCACTTGGAAACTTCCATGGAATGGTGGCAAACAACTTTCCATCCAAGGAGATTCGAAGCCAAACCATCCTCACTCAACTTGGAATCAGTTTGGTGAATGAGGTGGACAGAACCTTCGGAGGTTTGAGTGGTTGAAATCTTTGCCCAAACTGGTTGGTGTGATTGCGACTTTGGGATAGAGCGCTAATGGCGCACCCTTTTTTTAGGATTTTCCCCGTTGGCGTGGGCATAACACAGGGCACCAGTGCTAATGCAAAAAGGGCTATTTTTAGGGGCAATGAGCAGGAGATGTCTTAAGGGCATATGAAGCTCATGTTTAGAGGAGAATAAGGCAAGTGGTTTCAAGTCTTGTCACTTCTCACAAGTCCCGGAATGGTTCCTCCAAGATGTAGGAGAGGGATAACAGGGACGGTGACAAACGATGACAAATTACTGTGTAACACATAGATATTGGAGATCTGGACATACTTAGATTAGAACAAGCTTGCAAGAAAAAAGAATATGACAAGATCCCAGAAAGACAATTGGAAAACTTGCAAGTCATCCTTTCCAGAGCACAACAGTAAAGAACCCTAGTAATTTAGCCTGTAAGTCAATGGGATGGCAAAAACATTCCTAAAGACAACTCAAAAAAGGAACGAAAACATATCTTAAAAGAACCATCCGCATTGGGGAAATGCTGGTGGAATTGGGAAGATATTCCAAGCTTACAAAGTATTACAATCCCCTACCCAACAATGCATCATGAAGCTCACTTCATGGAATATTAGAGGGTTCAATGGCCCGGGGAAATAAATATTGATAAAAAACATGATTCAGCAAGGTCTTCTTCATGCAAGAAACCAAATGTAACTCTACAACACTGAATCAAACCCTTGCAAAAGCATGGCCAGGTAGTAAAGCAGTGGAAGTGGATGCCTTAGGAGCCTCAGGAGGCCTAACAATAGTCTGAGATGAACGATCTATCACACTTACTAACATTCATGCAAATAAGCACTTCATTCAAGCCACCTTTCATATTACAGGGACAACTGTGCATGGTCACCTCACCAATGTCTACTACCCCCAGGAGGCAATGCATAAGATAGACATATTGAACACTTTATCCTTGATCAACTTTGATAGAACTCATCTACTTTGGATTACAAGAGGAGATTTAAATATGATTACAAAGCTCAAAGAAAAAAGAGGAGGCAGGACCAAACTGGATAATGAAGGCATTCATTTAAAAAATTTCATCCAAAACAGCTGGCTCATAGATATGCCATTCGACAATGGAATCTACACTTGGAATAAAAAATGAGCAGGTACACATCAAATTACCTCTCAATTGGATAGATTCTTGCTCTCTCACAATATCTTGGAGGAGACTTCTCGACTTTGATCTTACCTCTCATAGGTTCAGGTCATTGGCCAATATCGCTCCAATGGCAAAGATCGAGAAACACTCCACAATGACCTTTCGACTTTGAAGCATTCTGGTTGGCGCATCCAGACTTCAACAACTTGATAAATGCGGTTTGGAAAAGTTTCAAACCCCCGAATGGCTCAAAAATGTATCAATTCCAACAAAAACTCAAAAATCTAAAAAACAACATCAAACAATGGAATCAAATTACCTTTGGAAATATCTTCCAAGTACAAAATTCTCTAGATCAAGAAATGAAAAGACTACAACAGATGATCATCATGGAAGGAAGATCCGAAGTACTCCCAGAGTAGGAGAAACACCTTCAGACACAAATATTAGAAAGAGAAAAGCAAGAAGAAATACTTTGGAAACAAAAATCAAGAGTTAGATGGCTTAAGGAGGGTGAAAGAAACACTAATTTTTTTCATCGCACCACTATCCAGAGAAGAATGCACAATAACATCACTCACATCCAAAATCAGCCAGGGGAATGATTGGAAAAACATGAGGATGTAGAACAAGAGCTTCTTACTTATTTTAAGCAGGTACACCAAGAACCTGAGATAGATAGACAACCATACATGGAGAATATTACCAAGAATATCCCAAAAATCATAATGGAGGAACACAATCAGCTCCTCCCCAGGCCAATATCTTTACAGGAAGTGGAGAATGCAATGCGACAACTAAAAGAAGGAAAGGAGCCTGGCCCTGATGGTTTCACTTCCAAATTCTTCCATAACTTCTGGGATATAATTAAAGAGGAGGTTTGGCAGGTTGTTGAGGAATCCAGGATTAATAGATGGATGCTTCCCTCTTTGAACACAACCTTCATTTCTCTCATCCCCAAGGAAGAGCAATTTCAGACTGCTGATAAATTCAGGCCTATCACTCTTTGTAATGTCATGTAAAACATCATTTCCAAAGTTATTGCCTCATGACTAAAACTACTGCTACCATTACTCATATCGCCAGAGCAATCAGGCTATGTGGAAGGCTGGAAAATCATGGATGGCATCATTCTTACTCACGAGATTATTCATTCCTTGAAGCAATCCAAAAAAGTAGGCATGCTTCTAAAAATTGACCTCTCTAAAGCTTTTGATAGTTTAAGTTGGAATTATGTTTAGAAGATGCTAATTGCCTCTGGTTTCTCGTCCCCCTGAGTTAGATGGGTCATGAGTCTCATAGCTTTCACCTTCTTCTCTATTTTGGTCAATGGAATCCCTTCCTCCCCCTTTCACCCTTCTATAGGAATCCGACAAGGCGATCCACTATCCCATGTTCTGTTCATCATTATGGTGGAAGGGCTTGGAAGAAACATCAAAGAAGCTCTTCACACCCAAAAATTAAGAGGCTTATCTTTTCCCAACTCCCCTCCTTTTACCCACCAACAATTCATGGATGATAGCATGTTGTTTGGCCATCCTTCAGTCCAAGAAGCTCTTAAATTAAAATCCCTTTTGATTGAGTTCTTGGATGCCTCTAGAGCTAGCATTAATAAGGCTAAATCCCAATTTTTTTTCTTTCATACCCCTACTATCACTTAATCTTCAATTGCTCGTATCCTTGGATTCTCGATAGCCACTCTCCCCTCCAAATATTTGGGAGCTCCCATGACTGATTCAACTTTAAAGTACTCATCTTGGAAACTGCTCTTGGAAAAATTGGAAGCTCATCTCTCCTCCTGGACTTACAGAGCCCTCAATATGGCCAGCTGTCTAGTCTTAATCAAAGTTGTCCTGCAATCCATGCCTCTTTATCTTTTTTCAGTTCTGGTAGTGCCAAAATGGGTACTCAAGGAAATTAAACATCTTCAGAGAACCTTTATGGGGGAAATTCAGGACAAAATTGAAAATGGGCAATAGTAAAGTGGGATACAGTATGCCTTCCAAAAATCTTTGGAGGTATTGGGCTTCGTGATCGTCAACATAGTAATGCTGTCATGGGAGCACACATCTAGTGGAAATGGATCTCGACGCCGCATACTCCCTGGGCTGTCCTCTAGACAGAAAAATATGCCAGCAATCGACCAGTAGATGATCTAATATGACTCACATAAGTTGGCCCAAGATCCTTAATCTGGAACGCAGCCAAACAACACAAGGATTTAATCCAACAACACAGCTTCTGGGAAGTTAGGAATGGTCAAGGTCAACCAACATTGGAGGCCCACTCTCACACAGGGATACAAACAATGGATAAGCTTGGACCACATCATTAGGCAAGGCACAAAATCCATTCAAAAAAATCTGGAGGCAGAACTTTCTAATAGGAAAATACACTATTCCGATAAGGATATAATTAAATGGGGTTACGAGGCAAGAGGAACCTTCACTACACATGAGGCATATGATATAATTATAAGGAATCAAATAGTTAATGATCCTCTTTGGAACAAAAGTTTGGGCCCCCAACATTTGGCCAAAAGTATCCACTTTCCTCTGGTTTCTCTGTCAATATAAAATCCTCACTTGGTATAATCTATAGAAAAGAAGCTTTCATGGACCCTTCATGTGTCCAAACTACAAACAAGAGGAAGAAACCACTATGCACCTCATGAACTCATGCCCATTGGAAAACAGACTCTGGGAAAATGTAAGCTTCAGATGCCAAAAAGATGGACGAATTAAAGAGGATATCACCAACACTGTACGTAATTGGGCAACCAACCCATATAAGAGCAAGCTGTTAAACTCTTTATGGAAACTTATCCCAGGTCTTCTCTTGTGGACAATATGGAAAGAAAGAAATTGTCGCATCTTCAAGGACCAATCCTCACCTTTAGAAGTCCTATGGAACAACGTCTGCCAAAACCTTTAGGAAACCTTAATGCTTCAAACCTGGTATGAAGAAGACTTTCCTTCCATTCCATAGGAACAGAATAATGGGCGAACTAGAATCTTCAGTGGAACTGGGCGTAGGCAAATCATGGTAAACCCTCTTCACAAAGCAAGATACTAGAAAAATGGCTACCTCCACCCTAACATATGATACAACTTAACTTCGATGGAGCTTCTAAAGGCAATCCGGGCAAAGCAGGATATGGAGGAGTATTCAGAGATCATAAAGGCAACTCTCTTCTAACCTTCATAGGCTCAATTGGATGGATTACGAATAACTTGGTTGAATTAGAATTGTTATGGTATGGGCTTATCCTTGCTCAACTCCATGGTTTCTTCCCACTTTTAATTGAAGGTGATTCTAAGATTCTCATTAACATGGTTAATCAGATTCTGTAGGTGACACCGTCATACAAAGTGGTCAGCAGCTAGAGATTGGCGGAAAGATTAGAGCTCATTGAACAATGGCTCTCCACCCATAGAGCAGTCACCTTCAAAAAAATTCGTAGGGATGGCAACAAAGTGGCTGATCTTTTAGCTAACATAGGAGTGGATAGTGGAAGGACTCTACATGAAGGCTCGCTTAATACTATAGCCACTACACTCCAATTAAAGGATTACAATGAATTGGTGCAGATTGAAATGGTACAAGGTGAAGAAGCACACCCGGATGCGGGTGATAATCACGCCATTAATGGCGATTATACGGACGAGGGGTAGGAGGATTGGCCACATGGCCGCCTGTGTCTCCTCCCATGCCAGCCTGAAAGGAATTCATGGTGCCTTGCAGGTGACATTAAATGGGTGCTCTGGTTGAGATTTAACCATCATGCTCATAGCAATGGCCTCCATAGACAATAACTTTATTCCTTCTCCCATGCTCCATAGCATCTGCCCTCCTCAAGCAGTGGAGCCTTGTTCTCGTACTGTCACAAGAAGTCGTTGCTCACTGCTCAGATGCGTAGACCTTGGTAATGGGTATCATTTCTCCCACACTAGGCTCTGAAATCTGACTCCAGCTCGGACTTCCTTTGCTCACTCTTTGCTCAACCATTCTACAAATCTCCCCACTAATAGTTCTGCTTCTAATACCGTCATGGCTCACACTTGCCACTGAATGCGTAGCGGGAGAGGGGGCAGTCGTGGTGGAGGCATCCATCCTCTGGTGATGCCCAACCCAGAATCTACCTCCCCCACATCTTATCTTGACATCCCAAATCCTCATGGCTTCTTCTTTGGGCAGTATCCTGGTATCCGCAGTGGAAGAGGACGAGCTCAGCTCCAAGGTGTAGGCAGGAGGGACATTGCTGTTCATATAATCAATTTTCCCCTTCCCCCTCACCCCGCTCCCCACACGATGCAATTTCGTTTCCACAATACCTTGTATAGGCCTATTATCACCACAACAACCACCATCACTTTCTCTGAGGAAAAAGACCCACAGGAAGCTTCGCTAGAGAACAATGGTGAGCAGTAGAGGGTCGCTCAAAGGCACAGGAGCACTCGTGACCTAGGCAAGCATCAACTGGTCGAGGATGTTGCTACCTCGCATGACAAGGAGTTGGTTGGTAGTTAACAGGCTCCTAAAGGTAGAATTGGATACACGCAGGTACCAGGAGGTAGAGCGGGAAACACGTTCGACCTGCATGCAGCAGGCAACTCCGCCAGCATTCAACCAGCTCGTGGAATTCAGAGCAGCACGCCAGCAGAGGAGGAGGAGTGGTACTAGTACACATGTCTTATCGAGGAAGAGCCTACCCTGGACGACCTCTAGAATTGACACTTGGCAGCTAGGTTTCGCCCTTCTTCCAGCGGGGTGTTTCTTCTGCTGACTGGTTAATTTCTGTTATGATTTGTTTCTATCAAAACTTTTCGGGTTATTTCTTTGCAATTCTTGATATATTTTTTTGGTTAAAACTGAAAAACCCCTATGTGGGTTTTTTTGCCTTCATGGACTGGTTTCCCCATCGATGGGGCAGTCAAGATTAGATGGTTATATTTTTTGATAAATGATGTTTAGCAGTGATGAGGCCCGAGCCTCAATGTAATTATATTTTGTTTCATATTAATAGAATAGTTTTACTTAGATTTTATTATTATTATTAAATCCCCCATATTTGAACAAATGTTTGGTATTCCCTTGACACCTTTGAAACCTTTTGAACTCTTTTACTTGTTCCTTTATGTTTCCATCCTCACTAATACTCATTTTCATTACCATATTATTATTAAGAATCCCATTCATTCTATTCATCCACCACTTCTTAATTATTGCATTTTGATTAAAAGCCTAATTTCCCCTTTAATGCATGTGATTCCTCCATGGCACCTTATTCCCTTAGTTATTCAATATTAGTCAATCCTCTTCCACCACAAAATAATTTATCCATGTCAAAATCTCCTTAAGAAACCTTTTATGAGCTCATTTCTTGAACTACTCCTCTTCTCATGATTTTAAAGAACTATTTCAACTCTACTACAATCTCAATATTATAACTCTATATGGTAATTAACCCAAATATATTTTTCTCGTGATACCTTCTAATCGAACTACTACAACAAAACCAAATTATGGGCATTCCATTAGATCTCTATTATTATGTTCTAAGACTCTTCCATGGGTGACAAATCAAGATCATCATGTTCCATGTCCTCTAGGGCATCTTTCTCAGCTATTCCACTTATGTTATGATTGCTTCATTAGGCAAGTTTTTTTCCTTATTTTCCATATTATATAAGAAGACATAAGGTACAACTATATTTTACATATTAATCAATGTTATGCCAATTCTAAGTTATGTACCTTTCAAATCCCTAATTTGTAGACTATCTTGATTGTTGATCTTTGTTGTGATATATCTCTAAAACTTGTGCCCTTCTAAATTTGAAATTCCCTTATTTTCCCCTTCATTAATATTGTGAATGTCGATTTGATGTCAAATTATATTGGTTAACTTATATGTAATGGGAATATAATGAAAGCACTACTACAAAAAATACCCTTATGGGTGGTTTAGGCTTGTGAAAGTCTTGTCAAAATTGTCTCTAAAAGTTTTTTAGGGATTTAGTGGAGGTTTTTGAAAAATCCTTGGAAAGTCATGGAAATTGATTTTTTTTTTTTTTTTTTTTTTTTTTTTGGGGTGGGGGGGCGGCGCGCACTAGATACATGTAATATAAGAAAATCTCATATAGTTGTTTTGCAACATCTTACCACCACTTACAATATTGAATCAATGAACATTAATTGTCAATAGATTCATCTAATTTCAAAAGTCTAGCATACTCCTTTTGCACCATTTACAAGATCAAACACACAACTATATAAGCTACATATATGAAATAACAATGCTCAAATAGTCAGGAACTTTTAACTTTTCCTTATTATAATATATTTCTACATTGGTTTTATCATGCCAAATAATAATTTTGTTAAATATCAATAATGCTAACAAAATTCCTTCTAAACAATAACAAACAAAAGAAATAACTTACGAAGCCAATATATATTCACCACTTTACCTTCTATATAGGCCAACAATGACAATCATATTCTTTTAATGAAAGCTACAAGAAATTTCTATCCATCATGCAAGTGAAACTAAGGGATAGACCAAAGATAAAATATCTTGGTAGGACTCTTGCATAATGTATGTCCAAAGCTCATATTTGATTATTATTACATTTGATGTTGATATTTTGATTATTATCACATTTGATGTTTGAGATTACCTTGAACAAACAACAAAAATATACAATGATATTAATTTTAAAAAATAAAACTTTACTTATAATTGATTCTTAACTGATTCTTTATGATGAAAGATGTTTGTATTTTAAGGCTTTTGTTTCGGTTGGGTTGTTTTCTTTTTCTTTTGTATGGAATGTGATAATATGGATTTTTCGACACCCAACAATAAGACTGCCCCTACTTAAACCTCTCTTGATCCAAATCCAAATTCGATGTCTTCCCCAGAGATTTCCAGTGAATAATCCTCATTTCTCTATGTATCGTTCAACCAGGACTTCGTCTATTTTTCCTGTGGCATAGAGTAGGGTTTCCAAGTTGGACTTTGACTATTTTTCCTATGGCACAGAGTAGGGTTTCTAGGTTGGACTTCGACTATTTTTCCTGTGCAACAGAGTAGGGTTTCTAGGATGGACTTCGGTTGTTTTGTTTGTGGCACAGAACATGGTTTCCAGGTTTACAAATATGATCCGTTCAGAGAAACCTTTAGAAGGGGCTTCAATAATGGTGATATTGGTGTTGTGGAGATGTTATTTAGATGTAATATTTCGGACGTCATGGGTGGGGTTTCGAATCCCCAGTTCCCACCCAATAAGGTCATGATCTGGGATGATCATCCAAGTTGTTGTATTAGGGAATTATCCTTCAGGTCTGAGGTTCAATCCGTGAAACTAAGACAACATTAGATTGTGGTGGTGCTGGAGCACAAGATTTGTATGTACAATTTCGTGGATTTGAAGTTGGTGTATCATATTGAGACAATGGCAAAACCTAAGGGTTTGTGTGTTTTTTCTCATGCTCACAATAACTTCTTGGCATTCTCAGGTGGCCTTCTCAGACTTGCACCATGGGAAGATGAGATTCGAGCACTATGGCCTCAAGAGGACCAGATTCATAACTTCCCATGACTCTGGCATCACCTGCTTTGTGCTCACCCTTGATGGAAGCCTCCTTGTGATTGCTAGTACAAAGGGGACTCTTATAAGGATATCCAACACCCTAGATGCCACTCGATTACAAGAGGTATGGTTTGCATCTCTACCTATTATGTTTGAAACATTTATGGTGGCCATTAAAATCCCCATCAATCCTTAGTTAAAGTCTCATGCTTTGAAATATTGACCTTAAAATGCAACTTCTTTCATAGACAAGGGTTAATCAGGATGGCCTTATTAATGATTTGATGTATTATTTCTAATTGATTGATCAATTGAGGAATTGTTCCACGCCTAAGTACTTATAGGTGAAAGTTGTGAACATTATTATAGGGTTTTGAGTCATTGTTGGTTAGTAATGTAGGTTGGCTAAACTATTATTAAAATACTATGTTGGGACGGGGTACCTCGGGTCCAATTTTGATAATATATTGTAAAGCCTTCGCATTTTAAGGAGCAAAGCGTGCAACGTGTAGGTCACTAGGTGTCAAGGGGTTTTAGGAAGGTCAAAACCCCTTAAATTTTGCATTGTTTTGAGCTCCGCCCATGGTTTGCAGACTATGGTATTGTAATGGGAAAAAGCATATAAAGGGGTGTCTTAGCGAGTCTAATGCAATCAATCAATTCATGAATGATATATTTTTGAGTCTGTAAGGGTAAGATCTTTCTATATTTGGGTGAAGGGGAAGGCTCCTTCTGCTGTGTGCATGGAGATCTTGGTAAGTTTGCAGCTGAGTGCACCGGCCCCTAAAACTGTGTGCGCAGAGTTTGAAACATATATGTATCGAAGATTTGAGATAATAAAGAATATTTGAAGCAAATCTTTGTCTGAACTATATAATTGTGTGTTTTCTATATTTATTCTCAGTTGAATTCCATTTATTTGTAAATTGTCGTAATTACTCCGCGAAGATCTAGAGCTACTATTGTATGTTATTTTATGCATAACTAGACTCTTAGGAAAATTTCATAACTCTAATTAATTGAAAAATTCCTTAAGTTTGGGGATTCCAAGGGTAAGGGCTCGTGAAGGTCAAATCAGGCCTGAAACTGAAGGAACACCTTACCCCCCTATCACATATCCTTCTAGATGCAGAAACCTGGTTCTAACATCCCCCAATACTACCTCGAGTGAGACTGCAACCTGCCTTAAGCAGGTTGCTACCGAAAGGGCCAGTAGTATAGGGTTTTTTTGGTTAGCGCATCTACCTCTGAACCTGTGTCCAATCCCCCTAAAGTTAATAGCCTTTAAGGCCCTACACTCTTTTGGCATGGGATTGGAGGATTCTTTTTTTGTTGGTGAGATAGTATTGAGTGGTTTCTTCTCTTTATTCAATGGCTTGGGGGAATTTGGGGGAAGAATCTCTTCATTTTTATCTTTCCCCCTAGACCTATTCCTAGATGACTTGAGATCATATTTCTTGTGTTATTGGGCTTGCATGAAATCAACAAAATGATTATAATATCCATCTATATCATCATCATCCAATGGGGCATCCAAATCATCTCCTTCTCCTTCATGTGCTTGTTTGTGGCTATTTCTATGCTCTGTCAGGCATTTATGTTAAGATCAGAAGTAAATTTCTTGTACATTTCAACCCATGTGAAGGTGTTTGAACATAATTTTCCTAAAAATAATCGTGTAGCAGATACAATTTGGTGAAGCAGGTATTAGGTTGTATAGTTTCTTATGCATGAGGAAGGAGAGTGAAGTAACATTATATAGTTAAATACAATTATGAATTATTTGATAATGCAATAAGTTGAATTTGTAATCCATTAGCATTGAGAAGAACAAGGTTCAAAGGCTGTCACAATTTAGGTTTCATAAATTTAACTATTTTTTATTTCAACCATTACCATCTTGTTTGTACTACTTTAAATTGATCAGTTTAATGTCTTTTCATTATTTTCTGTGTTGCTATTTTATGTGTATTATGTTCCTTGCTGGAGAATAGCTTTTAATTGCTGACAAAATCTGTTGTCTCAGATGAAATCTATTTTTCTAAAACTACTGGATTGCTAAGGTTTCAGTCAATTTTCCTAATTGTTATATGGTTACATGTTCTTTTAATAGCAACAAATATATTTAGGTCAAAACATAGAAATTTAACTGTTTTGTAATATTCAAAAAATGAAATTGAAATTGAATTTTCTGAAGGAGATTTGGCTTACTTAAGAAAGAGGAGAATAACACTGGAATATATTTCAAATTATTTGAAATAGAATATTTATGGATATTATACAAATGGATGTAACTTCAAAAAATTTATTTCTAGATAAGGGATGGACACTTTAACTTAGATTTGATTCACCATGAGTGGTAGTCTGTGTTGTTCATAATAAGAAAAGCTTACAAGAGAAATGATTAACCAACAACAAAAAACACATAAATCATGCACACATCGACACACAATTTACCTTCGAAAACCCTACTAGGGAAAACAAACCAAAGTCTTTGTACCCTTGAGCAAGGCCAACCAAATCTCCAATGCCATTAAAATGGAGTATCCCAACTCTTTCAAAATGCTTAATTACATCAAAATCTAGGGGCTGCCAAAACCATGGCTTGAAATCCAACGCTGTTGACCTTAACACAATGGCTCATTTACCAATTTAAGGTTAACCTAACATTCCATTCTTTAAAGGCGTCACTACATCAAAACCCATGGGCATGAAACCATGGCATGAAATCCGCTAACGTTGACATTAACAGAACAATTCATTTACCAAGTCAATGTTAACTAGTGTTCTCCTCTTTAAAATCGACTTGGGATAATTATCCATTTCTTATCCTTATCAAAGTTTATAACCAAGGTATCTTGGAATCTAGCACGATTCCCCACATTTTCAGTCTATAATTTACCGATAATTTGTACAGGTGACATCATTAATATCCACAGAAATTTCCACAGTTAATTGACTTGGTGTAGAGGTATTTTTATTTTTAACATTTACATAAAATTTTAATTTTCTCCAGACTCTACAAAAAAAATTGTAGTGGAGGAGGGAAACTATCTTTGTTATGAATTATTTCTTTAGAACAAACCCCAAGATGGCATAAAGTGCTTCTAAAAATAAGTAGGACTGCTTTAGTAGGGAATGCACAAAATGTCAACCCAAATGTATATCAGTATTTCATCATTGCTTCTTAAAATCACCTCCTACATGATTAAATGGAATGCATATACTATTTGTATAATGGTATCTCTAAAGGATATTGCCTACTTTGTTGCCTAAATATTAAGGGGCTTGATGTTCATGGAGACTCTTTAACAATTGGAACTTCATCTTCTTTTGTGCAGGTGACATCATCAATAGCCAGAGAACTTGCAATAGTTAATTTCCTTGGTGTAGAGGTATTTTAATTTATTAACATTTACAAAAAAATTTCATTTCCTCCAGATTCTACAAAAAAATATGTAGTGGAGGAGGGAATATATATTTATTAGTAATTATTCCTTTAGTTGCATTTTTCTTATATAAACACATGGTCACAAGCATGTTTTATTATTCTTTTTTGGCAACAATTGGGTTCAGTGTGTAATATATATATATATATATATTATATATAAGTATATATATAAATATATAATAAATATATATATATAGTAACTAAATGGCTGGAAGAGACTATATATAGTGTATATAATTTCATGCTTCCTATGTCGACTCAAAACATATGATAATTTCTCGAGGTTGCGTTGTTCTTAGAGAGAGACTTTATAGATCAAATAGGGTGATGTAAAATTACCTCCTTTATTCCAGTTTTTCATTGGTGTTTCCCTTGTGGCACATCTTATATTTTTTAAGTCATTTTTTTTCTATATTACATTTAAATTTCATTTTGCACGAACTTTTTGATTTTCCTTATAAAAGTTGATCTAAGAATACATATACATGTGACGTAATCATCAACCTATACGTATTCTTGTTGAGATAGGCTATAATATGTTCTTGTTTGTGTTTACCACAGGATAATTGTTATATAAACATCGTATTGTTTAGATAAAGATTGAAGATGCATTGGATTGCCCAATTGCTTTATTTTCAAGAGGCTTATAAAAATTAAATTTGCTATAGCACAGAAATTATAAAGGATACTTGTATGGCATGCATATGTAGTTTTAACATTATTCAGTACATCCTGTTGATGGCACTTAGACCTATATTCTTTTAGAAAGTTGTCCAACTCCATGTAATTGAACCCATAACCTTGCAGTTGAAATCTTATATTGATTGAGACTGCAATGTGTTATCTTTGGTGTCATTTCTCAAATGGTATTCATACTATTTGTTTGTGCATCAATGTTTTAAAACTTAGAATTGGCTTTGGGATCAGAAAATGGTCAATTTTGACTTGGCCTTGGCACTTTTTTTTTACATCGTGTTATACAAAATTTTCTAGCTGAAAATTTTTATATATCTTTTTCAAAGAAAACCTATGGAAGCCTTTGTGCAGGAAAAGGAATTCAAAAAGGTTGTAGTTCAAGAAATATTCTAGGTATAATTAATTTATTTTTTTTGGATTCAATAGCAATTGCAATAGCAGCCATTTGGAAACTCGTTTCTCATTTTATTGCCTTGTTGTATTTGTGGTTCAAGATCTTTATGATCAATTTGTTTACATGTTTCTATCATAGGCATGTTTGTTTTCAAATGGAAGGATCGACGATTAACAATTTTTCTCTTTTACAGAATCAACACTCTAGCTTGAGTGAATTCTTATTTCATGTGCTACTTCTTCTTCCAGGTTCTCCTCGCCCCTACAACCAAGCTTCCTTCCCCTTTAAGGGAATTAGGGTTTAGCCATTTAATAGTTTGCATTTGTTTAAAGATTGAAGAGTTTATTTATATGTTTATGTTAGAAGGGAGAAATGGTTTCCAAGCAAACCCTTGTTCCTTGGGTTTCAGAGAAAAGTTTCCTATTGACTAGCTGGAGAATATGTGGTAGGCTTTCATAAAACCATGGAAATTTTTCAAATTTTTGGTTGTTATCTCTACTCATTCAAGCTTTCATCATTTTACTTTGGTAATAGATATTATAAAGAACCTTAGAAAACAAATTCAAGTGATTTAGAAAGAAAATTCCACTAGAAGTCTAACCAAGCTTGCACCATATTGATAGCGATCACACACACATTGTTGTTAATGTTGTCTCCCCACTAAAAATACTTAAAAAATTCTTGTAAAACTATTCCTGTCATTCTTATGGGTGAAGCTCGATGGGGAGAAGTGTGTTCATATAGTTGTTTGGAATAGGTGTTCCTCCTCAAGAGAGGTCATTATAGGGATTATCAATCTTAAAGCTCATATAGGGAAGGTATGTGGAGTTAAGAGGAAGAGTTTAGCTATTTGTGCTAAATAGATTATCATATATACAAATAACAAAGTGGTTGAGAAGATCCTCCTATGCAATTGTGTAATCGCAACAACACCATATAGCAAAAGGTGTCAAAGAGGCCTTCATTGTTTTTAAGAGATGCTTGCATCAACATCAAGTGAAGTGTGGACAATGGAATGATTTGTAGTGCAAAACATTTAGAAATATTAAGGAGTTGTCAAGCCATACCTAAGATGGGAGGGTGATTAATTCATTACATGGATTTGTCTCAATGAGCACACTCTTTGATGGTCATTGATGCTTGGAGAAAATTTGAAATTTTTTGCGTGCATCCTTTGGTTCTGACCACTCACCTAGTCAAAATGAGGATTAAGATAGTCAAGGAATTATATACTCCTTGCAACAGACATAATAGTATAGATGTGTCTTGGAAAGAACTTAAAGGCGAATTCAAGCAAGAAATGTGGATAAAAATATTTTAATGGAAGGATTAGAAGTGGAACCATTCCAATCCCTTCTAGAAATATAAGCTTGTTAATGCTTACCATTGATTGATGGGAACTTTGTAGATTGATGTCAAGCTCAAAAAGCTTATAGCCTTAAATATGTGCTCTTGAATTAACACTAAAAACTTAAGGTTTTCTATAGCCTCCCATTAAAAAATAAAAAAAAATGTTTTCATGATATTGTTTTGCCCATGTATCCCAGATTGCCTATAGTTGTCTCTCCACAGATTGTCTCTTTGATGCAAAAAAATGTAGTGCGGATCTTTTCATATCCAGGGATTTTGTACCCTTTTGGCACTTCAATAACTGCCTTAATCATTTGTTTCCAATAAGAGGAACACACCAAATTGAATGTTAGCCCATTTACATAGATGCAATGAGCTACATGTTCATTGACCATGTCTCTACCTTGATTATTGAAAGTTGCTTCAAGAGGGTATACAGTGGGCATTTTATTAGTTGTGGTAACAGGCTTAGATGGAAATAGTTTTCACATGGTGTTTTCTCTTAACAAGATTCCAATCAAAAACTTCTTGCAAAGATGCATAGAATTTCATTTTTCTAGAACTCAAACCTTGGCTAGATTTTCCATTTTCATCTTTTGGCCCGGTGCATACTTGCACCCCTATGTTAGTTTGACTAGTAAGATGGGACTTCACTTGAGTATATGAGCCATTTTTATATATTGGCATTCATTTCCTTCCATTTAAATGAACCACCTCTGATATTTTTTCCAATAATCTCCACATATTTCCATATAGGAGATTTTGGTTTTTTTTTTATGTTTTCCCCTCACTCTGCTCATGTTGTGATGGTTACATAATGATAATGGTCTATAGGTTACTGCATATAAAATTCAAATTATAATATATTATCAATAAACAATTAAAAATTAAAATACACAATTAAATACATTAAATTTTAAGAAGAAATACATTTAAAATACTTTATATCAGGACTAGGAATTACCCTTTCTCCATGGACATGGGAAAAGAAATCACTTGTATAAATTTTAAACGTTTATGCCAGTTTTTTAAAGAAATTAATAGTAAATACCACATTCTCACACCCAATACAGAAAATAGAAAACAAGGCAGGGATTAAGGCTTGAGTTCTCTAGATTTATAGACTGAGAATCTTAATTTTGTCCCCTTCTTGTATTCCAAACCTTGACAACCTAAAAGCCACTATCCATGAACAAACACAAACCGTCACATGAAACTGGAATACAAATATTTTTCAAACTTAAAAATTAAAATCAAAGGCTTTACACAATCTAAGCACTCAACCTAGTTTAACAAAACAATAGTAAACATAAGTAGAATAAACTTCTAAAGTGAATCTAGAACACAAAAAAGGGAAGACAAGAAATCGTTGAAACCAATGTCAATGCCCTTAGTAAAACATAGAAATAACATCAGAAGATAACTAAGGTGGGTATAACGCCTACCTTTGTCACTTTTTGAATGTTCGATCCTTTAAAGTTCCTAGAAATGAAAACCTTAAGTTTTTCGTGTTCCGTCTAAGTTCTGACAAATCACAAGTTGACAAACATGTGCATGTTCCAAGGATGAACTTCCTTTCAAGTTTCGACTGACGACAAGTTCCTCACGATAACCAGTTACTATGTCGTTGTGTTCCTGTCATTGTATTTCCAACTTCCAACCAGTTGTTGTGTTGTTGTGTGAAGTAGGGGGCTAGGGGGGTGAATATTTAACATTGCATGGGCATGATTGCCAACAAAGTGAAGGGGGGACCAAACTTAAGGAATAAAAAATCCTAAAACAAAAATCGGGTTTGTAACTTGACGTAATTTTACTTCAAACCATATCAGCGGATTCAACAACCTATCTCGGGATCCGATTCGTCAGAGCATGAGTCATTTTCAAAAATTCAAGATGCGCGGGTAGTAGTATTTCATAGGTATTTCTACGAAACAAGATCCGGATCTAGTTTAGATCCGTGGATTCAAGAATACTGGCCCTTCCTATGCTAGATCCAACAACTTAGGTTATCTCACTTTTGAAACCTTCTCACAACTCCCTATCCATGGTAGAAGCCCTACCATCCATCAATATGCTCTAGAATGTTTTTTAAATGTGCCACATGTTAAATTTTTAGTGCATGGTAATCATATTCTACACTCACAAAATTACTGCTATAACTAGCTAATTGAAAACTGTAATTAAATAAAAAATGAAACCTATAAATTCTTTAATCTACAAACACAATATCTTGAAAACATGAACAACAAATACAAAAAAGGAGTACACTTAGCACTGAGACTCAAATTTACGTCTTTGTTTCTAATCAACTATGAAAACAATAATTTAATTTACTCTTGAACTGGTGATTGGGCCACCATCCAATCCTTTAATATACAAGGAGAAATAAAAGGTACAATTAATATGGTCACATGCACAATAATGTACCAATTTAAAGCATCAAATCCTAGTTGTAATGCACCTTAATTTCATGGTTAGATGAGGCAAATGAAGTGTGCCTCTATTGGAGATGAACTAAGGCATGCAAGCATGCATCCTCCTAAAGACTTGTACCCTAACTAACACTAATAATCCACATGTATGACAACCTATTATATCTAGCGAATTGTAACTTCTAACTAAATATGCATGGAAACAAGTAATTAATGAAAAACTGAGAAATCGTATTGCATTGTTGAATATGGAACAACATCTAAACTCAAAATGAAGTGAGGATCGTGCATGTATGCTCTTTCCATGCATGCAACCTATCTCTCTCCTCCATAAATGACCCTCCACTCTCATTTATCATTGTACAAAGTTGTTGAAGGAGGGTTTGTTGTTCCTATCGTTGGAAGAGCAAGGTCCCATCATTGGAAGATAGTTGTAGCTACACATAGAAAAAAATATTAACAAAAATAATGTTAACCTATGATCATAAAATGAAGTGTCAACATATTACCATCACTGATTTGTGCCCCTGTAAAAATATTCCATCCATTTTTGGATGTAGTCCAAAAATAAATCAAACTTCCAAAGAGCAAGCAACTGGCTATTTCTAGATCTTGGAAATACCACAACAAATATCATACAGTGGCTAGCTAACATCCTCCAATGCTTCTTCTCTGTTTGAATAAAACATCTCCTATATATCATCAAGTAATAAGGATACCTTTTGTGTCTCTAAGATAACTATGAAAACACGATGTGTTCTTTTCCATCATCAAGGAAACATGTCAGGATTAAGGGCAAAGAAAAACCAGATCTAAAACTATGTAACAAACTGTGTTTCAAGGTGTGCTATCCTTCTTTTAATTTGCTAATATCTGCTACCATACACTAAAAAATAATTATGCTGCCAGATTATGATTATGGTTTCTTCCAAGATCATTGTTTTTTCTGACCCTAAATCCTAGGTAAATTTAAATCTTGAAACATATCAAAACAACAATCTTCAAATACCAGAATCTACGAATATGTAGACACATACTGTAGAAAAATAATAATAGCAAGTGCATAGATCTGAGCTTTGAATCACATCTATCTTCTATTGAATATAGAAAGACAAAACTACATGGAAATAACTCAAAAAAAAAGACTTGCTAATCTTAATCGAAGCCCTAACCTACTCTAATCACCCATTGTGCTTCAACTGCATGGATAAAGTGTGCTAGGTAAGTGCATCTTCCAAAAATACATCCTTGAGACGTTAGATGTTAGTTCTTGAAAGAACAACATGAAGGTTGCATAGATTTACAAGATTTCAAAGGGCACCTTGTTTATCAAGAAGTCCTCAACCTGTACCAAAGGACAAGGCAGATGCAAAGGCGACATCTTTAGTAGCTGCGCGGGATCTTGAGTGGAGTGCCAAAATTGGTTGTGGCGAAGGTATAAGTACTATTGCGATAGAAACATCAACACAAAGGAGGAGTCTTGGTGATCAAGAAAGAGTGAAGATATGGAATAATTTTGAGGCAATGGGAACTGCATGGTTGGAATGCTCTCAATTAGCTGATCCTGCTATGGCTTTAGAAAATGATTTTTCTATGGTTGTGTTGAAATATATTCAAGCATTGGCTGCGATGGTTGATAAGAAAGAAACATGAGGTAAGAAAAGGTAGATATATTGCTTTAAGACTAAGGCATAAATTTTTCTAGTATAATCTGAATTATAATTTATAATTTTGATTGCTTCTCTCTTATTATTATATGTAGATTGACAGGCATGCAGTAGTTGTTGTTGCCAATGGATTTCAAAAAAAAATTGGAGCACGTGCATGGCATAGACTTATCCGCTACTTGAACATGAAGCTCTCTTTGGGCCATTAGGATACCAACTGGGTCATCTAGAACGAGTTAGTTTTGAATCATTTTACTATATTTTTCCATGTATTTGAAAGTAGATAATAATAATTCAAGGCCTTTATATGACCTTTATTTAATAGATAATAATAATTCAAGGCCTTTATATGACCTTTATTTAAATAAGGATTGGCTTATCCTGTACAATGTTTCACATAGTGCTTGTCTCAAACATATGTATAATTTTAATTGAATGTGTACATTATATAGACATGTATACTAGAATATGGATTTTGTGTGAAAATCTCTTCGTATGTGAAGACTTCTTAAGAGGAACTACAATGGAACAACACATAAAGCATCAATTGCAAATTATGATGATTTTCAACCTATGGGTCTACATAAGATCGAAAGGAGCAGGGGTTATGGCAATGAGACTAAAAGTTCATTGGGAAATTCTCTTCCTACAAATGCTTCTTTGTTATTACAAGAGGGAAATTTGCTTAAAGAAGGACATGAAGATGAAGGAACTAGAAGTGATTTTGAAATCACTGGAGATAAAAAGGATGATTTAGAGCACGGTTTTATATCTTCAGAGGATATATCTGAACCATCAGATGAATCAGTACTGGAATCTATTAAATCTAGTAATATCAAGGAGATTTCCAACAATGCCATAGTACTGTTTGGATCTATAGTGATAGAGGTAGATGGGAGGATGCTTTTGGAAATTCCAGCAATGATGGTCTAGCCATTTAGATTAATGAAGGGAATATTTCAGGTGAGTGTGTTTCCATTGATGTTATCTACAATGAACCTCTTGATAAATTTCTTGGATGTGCACCTTGTTGATTCTCTGTTTTGTCTGTAATGCCTTCTAATTTGGCAAAGTATTTTTGTTATTATTTATTTCTTTAGCTGTTTGGCAAAATTTTTGTATGTAGTATTTAGGTTTATTTTTCTGTATATGTGCTTGCTAATCTAACTACTTTTCTGTTTCTGTGCTTAGAATATTGGTTAGAACTTTGAAATTTTCAACTAGCCTTCCTAGATTGTAATTCTTGTAAAGTGGATCTTAATTTAATTGAATGTATGACTTTCACTAACTCGTTGGATGATGGATTTTACTAGGGTTGTGGGAATTTTAAGCATGGAAAATATGCCAATAACTATGTGCTAAATATTATTTCTCATATTGTTGGATAGGAGAAAATTCCTAAAGGAACTATTAGGATATTTCCCCAAAATGGTGATGTTTGGACCTTGTACAGAGAGTGGAATTCTGCTTGGAACAAAGACACTCCTCCAAAAGTTATGTAAGTATGAAATGGTAGAAACTGCAAATGACTCATGGAAGAGGTTAGAGTGAGTTTGGTTCCTCTTGTGAAGATTGATAGTTTCAAGTTTATGTATCAGAGGAAGCAGGAAGTTAACTTGGTTCCCACGAAGGAGCTTCTACGATTTTCTCATTAGGTTCCAACAAAGAGACTTTTGGGTGAAGAACCCCCAAATTTACCTCAAAATTGTTGTGAGATGGACCCTATTGCAACTCCTGAAGATCAATTCAAGGCAACTTGATCCCTTTTCTTTTTAATTAGGACTTCAACCTTTGTGGTTTTTGGGTGTAATTTGGATATGTGGTAAAACAAAATATGTGATACTCTTTTGACTGCCATGTTGTATGATTAAATTGAGCTTTCAAAGCTACACATGACTTCTTTGGAAGTGTAATTGTGTAGTAGGCTGTTATCATTGGTTACATTGAATGACCAAGTAGATGATGGTTATGCACTAACCTTCTCTTCTAGAGTGCAAGTCAAATATGAGGACATTGTTGACTCTTATTTTTTATCATTACTAAGAGGCAATGATAACTATGTTAGATTATCTGACTTGTTGCAAAAAGTTTAGGGATAGATAGGAGGATGGCTATGCCAATTACTCTGTAACTTATCTTACTTGATGTGAAAAAATCCTTGAAAATTTTCATATTGCTGGAATATATGAAGAGTGGACACATGCTAAACATAAACCATTCAATAGTTGTGGTAAGATATTGAACGTTTGTGATAATTCTAGTTACTTTTTTTGTATGACTAGATTAAATAATTTGTAAATTATTTATATTAGTAGCACGTTGTGTGAGTCATGCTACATGGGTGTGACATTGAGCTAACTCCATTGAGTTATTTTTATCAAATTAAAAATAGGGTCTGCATGATTTTAGATTTTAAATGATTATGCCATTATGTGTCGTGCATTTTTTTAAAATTGATGCCTATATATGCAATTTCAAGGACTACTATAACTCTCACATAATTATTTAAAGGGTGCTAACTCAATGGAAGAGAACCTACTTTATAAGTAGGAGGCTGGTAGTTCTATTCCACTATGTCCTAATATGAATTAATAAATGATATTGTAGTTTATTTTTAAATAAATACTTTTAATATTGGTTTATTTCAATGGTGAGATATTTTTCCAGATTCCTTATTTTATATTGTCTCTAAAGAGGCAAAAGTGATGTTATATTATCTTTGAATGTACTTTTTTATTGTCTCTAGAGAGACAATAGTTAGGATCAAAGGCATTGTCTCTTTAAAGACAATATGTCTTTAATCCCAACTATTCTCTTTAGAGAGACAAAAATGAAATTGTCTCTGAAGAGACAAAAATGCTTTTGTTATATATTGCCTTTATAGAGACAATATTTTAAGACAATTTAATTTGAGACACCCACTTAAATGCAATATTTAAGACAATACACAAGTTTTCTTTTGTCTCAAGCTAATGCAATTTGCCCAAAAATTGTCTTAACTATTGTCTTAAAACTCCCCTTTGTTTTGTAGTGATAAAATCTCCAGAACATCATTCCTTTAAATGAGTTAAATGAAACCCTAACTTTAGGATATGGTTTCTTTGCAACTTGGACTTTTATGAACCCATTTAGAAGTAGGAACATATTCAACGCATCATTGATTTTATCAAGATAATGTTTCACTAAGATACAAATAAATCTGTGGTGAAATAAGGACTAATCATGGTTGTTTCGCTGGACTTCATAAGATTTGGTCATCTTGGTCAATAGTTTATATAAAAAATAAGGTAAATTCAATTTATTCACATGATAAATGATTTCCAATGCATAATACCCCTTATATGTAACATAACAACGCATAAACAACAACAAATCTTACCATTTAGATTTGAAATAAGAGATTGACATACCTTTAATATCATACATGTGATTTTTGCTGGAAAGGAAATACTTCCATGGAATTTTAGCTAGTGGGAAATTATTTGACCATTTTTCTCCCTCTGTGGGAAGGTGGGTAGCCTCAGTGATAAAATCATCTACCAAAATCTCAAGGTCACCAACTTTTGTTGCTCTACCATTAAAGGTAGAAGCAAAGGCTCAGATTACTTTTTCATTAAATCCTTGGAAAAGTTGAAGGACTTCTCACCACCCAACTTGTTTAAACAATGGTAAATACTCTTCATAAGTCTCAATGAGGTTGTATCCAATAGGATTTTTCCTAATTACAGGAGGCATGTTTAAAATCTTAGTGGAAATTTGATAGAAATCAGGCTTAGAAAGGGGTGACAAAGAAATGAAAACTTACGAAACCCTAATAGCCCATACAGAAACATGGGAAGGACGAATAATGAAAATGAAATGAATTGAATGAGAATCAAAATCCTAAGGCATGAATAAACAAAATTTAGTATTCTAGCTAGAGAAATATGATGAAATATCAAAACATGAACTAGGCACAATAGATAAATAAAAATGCAATTTGAAATCTCCACAAGAATAACAAATTTAGAACATTGTTGAGAAAAAATAATAGAGTCGAGCCATTTCATTGAATATCTAATAAGATAAGTACAAAATATAGTGTAATGTTTGTACAAACTGAGCACGCAAAACCGAGGTGAGAATGAAGAAAATTCCACGCTGAAATGGCTCACTAGTTGTATGCTCTGCCTAGAAATTTACTGTTGTTGTTGCTGCTGGAGGCAAACTGATATTTGAAGTCTCAAATCACCTCTAAAAATTCTGAAAAATTAGAGAGTATCCTCACACCATAGAAATATTTTGAGATAATTCCACCAAGCCCTGAATGTCCAAAAGAGTGTGAAATTCCCAACTAAACCAACATATTTCCCTACTATAAGAATGAGGATTTCAGGCCTGAATATTTGTCGAAAAATTCTACAATTTTAACCACAGACTCCTCTCATAAAACCTAGAAAAAGCCAGAAAAATCTCAAGCTGAATCTGCCAGTCATTGAAACCCCAAATCAACATGTGGCCCTTCACAGTCCACTAATGAGCTGCATAAATCGAACTACTGCAAGAATGCACAATTTAGCCAAAGAGAAACTCCTCCAAACATACAAATTCCTTCCTCAAACTACAAGCCAAAATCAGCTCCAATACCTCGTAAAACACTACTGCTCAACCCCTGGAAAATAGTCGGAACTCCAACCCACAATAGTTAATCCCCCAATGAGTAAATTAAACTACCTTTGTGCCCAAGGAGTGGTAGAATGAGTGAATACCTACAATAAAGCTTTGTGGAAATCCTGATTTGGACTCCCCAAATTAACTCACTAAGGACACACTTGAATTTCTTCGAAATGAGGGTGGAATTTCTTTCTGGAAATTCATTGTGCTAAACAACATTGGTTGAGTTGGCTAAGTAGCTCAAGAAAAATCTCCAATTCTAAAATGAAATTCCTATTAATTTTTTTGCATAATAATTTAAAAAATTTAAGTCTTTAACTTTGTAAACTATTTGAACCATTGAATCACATAATTAATGATAAAAACTAGGAAACATAAACTACAACTGAAAATTGGACAAGATAATAATGCAGAAACTCAACCTTATTTTATTAAATAAGAGAGCACATGTAATGCCATAAACTACTAAGAGAATAGCCTCCAACAAATATCTACTACAAGATTAAATTGGGCCTCCAAAATATGAACTGAAAATAATAGCTAAAACTTGTGAATTATGGATGAATCCACCAAGGGAATGAGGTAGGTTTTCATCCATTATGACCAAAATCACCGGAGGGTTTCCATCCTGGGGCTACTGAATTAGAGAATCGATTTCTGAAACCTCTCACACAAGACAAGTCTTAAATCCAATATGTCACGAATGATCTCCTCCTCCTCCTTGTAAAGACTCCATAAATAGATCTCAAAGTCTCTAGAAACATCTTCTTTTGATTATTTTAATGTTATCATAGAAACTCCTTTTTGACTCCATCTAAGTGACTTTTAATTTTATTTTATTTCACTAAGTCACTTTTGGTCATTTTTCATTCAATTAATTATTTTCCCCTCTCTTAATTTAATTGAGTAATTGAATTCACTTTTAATGTGGTGTTGACGAAGCTGGATCCCCCAACATTCAAGGGATCACCCTATTATGGAGTCCCAACTAGACCTCACACCGTTTGGTGTGGGAGTCCCATCCAGTATAATGGGCCAGTTGTCGTTATCTTAAAGATTTTCCTCAACTCTTGTTTGTCAGCATAGGAGAGTGGTTTTCTTTGTCCTCGAGTAGTGAGGTTTGCGTGCCTGGTGATTGCTAGTGTTACCTGTGTCAATGGTTCTTTCACTATAGAGGGGGGGGGTGGGAGTGAGTCCCAAGACAATTGGGAGGAAGCCCCAACTTTGTTAGGAACACACAACACAACAGGATGTACACAGTGTCCGGAAGAACAGTCCACTTGGATATGACAGTCCCAACACACAAGGGAGGATAACACGTTCAACACTCAGCCGATGAGTCTACGCAAGTGAAACGATTGTTATAGCATGTTTTATGTGAAAGGTCTGTCTGATGTCCAGGGATGTAACCAATATGGGCAAGACAACGTTAACAACATATACACCACATTTTCATTCATATATATGTATTACAACAAGTGAATGAGTTCAAGTGTTAAACACAGGTTAAATAAACGTGCATTACAAGTGTTCAAGATCAGTCTTACAATAGTTACAATACATGTGTGAAAACGTGTTGGCCTGTCAGTAGGCTTCCAAATTAAGAGAAAGTTTCAAGACACATTGTTACACCATACATCACGAACACCAGCAGCGGGGCATTGGAGTCATTACTTACTCCTCAAAGAAAATATTACAGACTCTGAAGGCTATGTGGGAGGAGCTGTGGTGAAAAGTCCCTTGCATGTACAAATGGGGGGGTATTTATAGCCAAGGGTGAAACTGACCCTTGTGGTTGTTTGACTACCCCCATGATTGTTTGACTTCCATTACTTTTCAACTTTACATGCCTCTTCATTAAACAAGTGGGTGTCTTGGACTTCCACATTACATTACATTGATTGATAGTATTTCCCACAGTAGAGATGTGGATGACATGACTTATGACAAGGCTCGACATGACAGTGCTAGTACATACATGTTTATGTTGGTGTGCATGTCAAGCTGTAGTGTTTCTAGGTGATGGATGTCCTCATGGTTTATCACAGCTTCACCTCCGCATGGTAACATGTTCAGAGTCTTCAATGGTCGTTGGGATCTCTTGATGTTCCTTTCACACGTTTCTCGTTGCTTGTATGTTGGTAAGATTGATAAGTTTGTCTGTTCACAAAAAGTGTATGTTTGTTCATCCGTCCATCCATAAACACATCTTGCATGTTTTCTCATTCATCCATATGTGAACACATCTTTGCATGAACATCTATTCGCGAGCACAACTCTTTGCATGCATCATTTGTTTGTCCATCTGCGAAGATGTCCTTCTGCATGTGCTCCCTTTATTCATCCAATCCATCGTCACGCCATGTTTGTTTTTGTACCTGTATTTGCAGTCCCTCATGACAAGATGACATGAAATCCATAAACCTCCTAGTCTACCATGATTCATGATCATTTCGGATGCAGGTGACCAGGAGAGGAGACAAGGTTGAGAGCTGGGATGGAGGCTCCAGGCACTACTGGTGAAAGCTACGTAGCAGTCACTTGGTGATGGAGATGGACAATCTCGATCGACAGTGACTGTCTACGCAATCTGGTTCAACTAGAGGAAAAAACTGTGAATTCTTTTAGAGGAACAATCTGGGCTATGGGAATGTTGGGTAGGAAACATCTACACAATTTCTGGAAGGAGCAGGCAGGTAGAGCTTGGTAGCCAAAAATATGCAATTCCTAGAGGGAACTGGTAGCTGGCTGCTATGACACTAGCAGCAAAAAATGTCTAATTTTTTAGGGGACCTGGTAGTCAGTTACTAGGAGCTGGGCAGAAAAACTGCACAATTTCTGGAGGAAACTAGCAGTCAGCTGTTGGAGCTTGGCAGTAAAAATTACACAATTCCTATAAGAAACTGGCAGTCAGCTGCTCAATCATGGTAGCAAAAACTGCGCAATTCCTGGAGGGAACTAGTAGTCAGCTGCCAGGAGCTGCTGACAGGAAAAACTATGATGATGTTGGGAGGTTGGCCTACTGATCACCTCTACGTAGCTTCTGATATGAGCGGATTGCTGGGCAGTAGAGGGCTTTCTCATGAAAAATACACAGTTTTTCGGGTGAGCTACCGGTCGACTAACTGGAGGGATGGCTGGAAAAACTACGCAATTTTATGAGGGAGACAGGGACATACAGTAAGTGTTTATCTGGCTTGTTTGCATAGTTTTCTCAGTGAGTGGAGTAGACAAGGCTTGCAGTCTCTACGCAATGTTTGAGGGGAATGAGTCCCGGGGTGGCTGTTGGGTCAAAATCTCTGGTTGACCAGCATGAAGGTTGATTGATCTACTTGCAGGTAGGACAACTTGAAATGGATTGCTTGGTCCTTCTGTGCTGTTCTGGGTGATAGTCGATCGAGTCGATGACGAGGTGATGGTCTGACTGTCACAGTAGAATCAAATCATTAGAACTTCAATAAAGTGACTAGGTGTGTGAACGAGTGAAAGATGAATACATGATCTTGCAAACACACACTTACATGACTAGACGACATGACAAATCAAACCATCCAGACACACATGCTCAATATAATTGACCGACGGTGTGAGTTACAAGCGCAAGACTTATGATTGATCATTGGTTGATTGTGATGATGCTTGCATGACAATGTACGTGACTCCGTGTGTAAGCGCGAAATATTTTTACAAAGCGAACACAACATGTACACACGAACTGAAGACCTTGAGTATGACTAGAATATGGTCTCAAGCATGACATTAACATCAACATGAAAAAGCTTTCGGTGGAATGATCAAGCAAGGTGGGTGCAAAGACTCACACGAGCTCATGGAGTGAACTCGAGTGTGTGCAGTTATCAAGTAAAGCTCTCAAAGGAGGCTCTGAAATTATATGCAGGCCAAAATTTTGGAGGGTGGTTATAGCCGCCACAACATGTGGTAAAATGGTCAACCAACCACCATACTCTCTTCAGCCATTGAAAATCACTTCTAGGCATCCCATCCTGTATATATTTTAATTTTGGTCCCAACAAGCTATTACAGTGAGGTATTCCATGAAATATTCCTCCTAGAATGCCACCTCAAGTGTAATTAATTAAGTTAGGTCCATTAATAAATTTGTTTTTTTTTAAGTTGTCGAAATGCAATGAAAAAAAGGTAAATTGTGCAGATGATGGTATATGCCAAGGGAATTCCATTAGATCCCATAGAAACCCCTCAAAAAGCCTCTGAGATCCCCAATGACATAATCCTACTCCTCTAACCTCATCATCTTGTTCCCTAGAAATCCATCCTGGTTGTACTATATAGGAAAATAAAAATGAGGAGATGAAAAATTCTCCCTCCCTAAGATTTCTTTTCCTCAATCCATCCATATCTATCAACTACAGAGGCATCTGCAAATTGATACCAGGATCCCATATGAACCACTGTGCCACACCATGCCTCCACGCTAACCAGACATGGACGAAACCCTTAATACCTGGATCCCAAACAAGTCGTTGACTCAATTAGTTATCCATGGATCCACTTGGATCCCAAAGCCACCATGACCAATTTCCATCATCCATACCCCATGGGTCTGTCTCTTCTCTATCTCTAGCCATAAATGTTGCTCCACCAATAGAATACCAATTCATCACCTCTCTCGAATCCAACCCTTTGCATAGACCAAAGTCAATCCCACTATGTTAGTGTTGTGATGAAATGTTGATGAGTGTCCAGCCTACATCCTGCTGCCAACTAGAGCATGTAGTATCCCGCACATCTAGGGGCTCTTGCAATACTATGCTCCTGAGTAAAAATGATACTCCATCAATAAGGTACCAACTCATGATCTCTCGCTAATCCATCCTATGGTATGGATCAGATGTATAGGCACCTGTATATGTCATAAGTCCCTTATGTTACACCATGCCCAACTCATGAAACTTTTTTTGTTCAATCAAAAATATCCATCGAGAGAACCCTGCCTCTCTCCCTTTAATGGGTACAAGTGGCCGAATTGTGTTACACGCCCTGTCTATGTACTCTTAGAGAGGGTTGTTGCTTGAAAAAGCTATAGATATGTTGGCTATCACTACACCTATCTGCAACTCATCAATGGGTAGGCCTAAATATGGATGCACCACCATCTCTAGAAGACCCTCTCTCATATGTTCGGAAACTCCACGCTCCTCCAATCTACTAACCTCCTACAAAACTATCCTATTAGAATCCAACACCCAATGATGGCAAGTGTCTTCTAGTAGTACAACTGTACTAGATGTACGTGCATTTGTCCACTCCTCATCAATGGTTGTTCCATAAGATGGCTCTCCAACTGGCTCTCCACAAGATACTCATCATGCCTACTGTGCATATCCTCCTCCTCAGCTAACTCATGCTCCACCATATGTTGCTCATGCTCAATTGTCATTGGTGACTCATCACACTGAATGTCTGCTATAGGCCCCACTGACTGCTCATCATCCCTACCGAAATATAAATATGGCCTACTGTCGACAATTCCACACAACTACTCATGATCCCCATATGAATCCTTGTATGACATCATTGACTCATCCAAAGAAGGATCCTCATCCTGGAAGTTGAAAGGAATCTCCTCTAGCTCTACCCCCGTTATCTCCTCAGTGTCACTCAAACATGAGTGGCCATGTCCCCAAAGTTTGTTGCAGTTGAAGCAAAGAACCTTACTCCTCAATTCATTTTTGTTGCATGTTTGAGCTTTGGTACCTTGTTCTTCTCTATCAATTTTCATCCTCCCCAATTCCTTCTTGGTTAGATGCTTCCTAAACAATTTTAAATTTTTCTTAACCAGCCTTTCACCTAGTTCATAAGAAACTAGTGAGACAAACTATTTCTTTCTCCAAATATCCAACAAACTGGACTGCAACATCTTGAAAATTTCATCATGGTTACCCATGACTCCAGCCATGATTTCTAAGATCTTGATCCTCTTCTGAATGGCAAGACCTAATTTGTTACATAGATCCTGAAGATTATCTTCTATTAGTTGGGAAACTTTTCTCATAATGTCATCGTTATAGGGAAGCATAGGTGAAGTTATTCTAATACACCAAACGCATAAAAACCCTTAAATGGTTTGGCTTAACTCCAATCCAAGGTCAATACCTCCAAGTGGTATGAATTATCCAATTAACAACTTGAATACTTCCCAGAAAATTCTAAAATTTTAACCATGGACCCCTCTCACAGAACCTAGAAAAATCTTGGGTATATTCCAGTAGATATGGAAAGCCCCAATTTAGTGTGAGTTTCCTACTTTTCCTAGCTCTGCACTCTACTCCAAATAAGATAAATTTGTACTATAATGTGCCTACACTTCAGTCTTGCAAATTTACTAAAAAATCATCGGCGCAAATAAGAGAAATCTTTTGCAAAACCTCCAGAAAATAAACTGGGCTATGATAGATAAACTGAGGCTGATAAATAACTTAACCCCAATAAATAAATATGGCTCTAACAAATAAACTAGGCCCAGGAAAATAATTTCGACTCGAGAAAATAAACTTAGCCCAACAAGAGAAATTCGGCATAGTAGAATAATTTTGGCTATGCAAAATAAATTTAGCCGAGCAAAATAGTCTCGGTCTAGAAGATAAATTCGACCCAAGAAAATAGTTTTGGTCTAGCAAAATAATTTCGGCCTAGTAGAATAATTTCAGTTGTGCAATAAATCCGGTCCAACAATTTTTTATTTTTTTGACACACCTGTGACAATTATTCTTGAGCAAATAGATTAAAAGTTTTAATCCACAAACTTGGCCCCCCTTATTCTTCAAGAATAATATGATAATATGACAACTTTGATTTTAACCCACAGGTCGCCGGTATCATGCTTTGATACTCCACAAAACACTATAATATTGTAAACAAATTTTTTAAAGAAAATAGTTTCATAAATTTAAGTCGTTAATTCCATAAATAATTTGCACCCATCGAATCACATAATTAACGACATAAACTGGAAAACATAAAATGCAACTGAAAATTGGACTAGATAATCATGCATAAACTCAACCTTATCTTATTAAATAGGAGAGTACATGTAATGCCATAAATGACTAAGAGAATGACCTCCCACAAATATATGCTACAAGCTTAAACTGAGCCTCCAAAATATGAATTGAAAATAATACCTACAACTTGTGAATTATGGATGAATCCACCAAGGGAATGAGGTGGGTTTTCGTCCACTCTCACCAAAATTACCCAAGGGTTTCCATCCCGGGGCTACTAAAGTAGAGAAATGGGTTCTCAAACCTCTCAAATCCAATATTCACAAATGATCTCCTCCTCCTCCTTTTAAAGACTCCATAAATAGATCTCCAAGTCTCTAGAGGCATCTTATTTTGATTATTTTGATATTATTTTAGTAATTTCTTGTTTACTCCATGTAAGTGAATTTTAATTTTATTTTATTTCACTAATTCACTTTTGGCTATTTTTCCCTTCAATTAATTATTTTCCTCTTTTTTAATTTAACTAAGTGACTAATTAAAGTCAATTTTAATATGGGAAAATGGTCAATTTCCCACCATACTCTCTTCGGCCACTAGAAGTCACTTCTAAGCCTCCCATCGTGTAGATATTTTCATTCTGGTTCCAGTAAGATATTACACTAAGGTATTCCATCAAATATTCCTCCCAGAATGCCACCTGAAGTGTAATTAATTAAGTCAGGCCCATTAATATCTCTATTTTTTGAAAGTTGTCAGAATGCAAAGGAAAAAAGAAAAATTATGCGGATGATGATATATGCCAAGTGAATGCCATTGGATCCCATAAAAATCCCTCAAAACTCCTCGGAGACCCCTGATGACATAATCCTGCTCCCCTGACTTGACCATCACGTGCCTTGGAAATTTATTTTGGTTGTACTATAGAGGAAAATAAAAATGGGGACATGACACAAAATGGTAGGACCAAACATACCAAACAATAAGTGCAAAAACTAGAGTATAACCATGGATTGAAGATCATATTTGGTTAATAGTAAATGGTGCAACAAGTAGTAAAGACCATAGTTATCAATTCAGATGTGTTATGCCAAGTCATCAAAGGCCACCAATATTTTAATCAAAATAAATATCACCATATCTGTAAACACTTGTTCCACATCGTTTCATCATAACTCACAAAAACATTATTGATAAAAATATTAAAACTTGTCCAGAGCCAAAATTTTTCTTATTAACTAAAATGATCATCAAACTGTAGTTACTGACCAACACATTAATCAAGAGGTTTAACAACAATCAATATTATGACAGGGCCACAAAATGACAAGGTTTCCAATGTAAACATATAAAATCTGCACCATAACAAACCATATTAATGTAAGACAAATAAAACTTATGAAACCAAAGCATCAATGCCATGTTCAATCCTTTCAAGTTCCTAGCGGTGAAAACCTTAAAGTTTTTCATGTTCCATTTAAGTTTTGACAGATGACAAGTTGATAAACGTGTGCATGTTCCAAGGATGAACTTCCTTTCAAGTTTCGATCAATGACAGGTTCCTCACGACAACCAGTTACACTATCGTTGTGTTCTTGTCACTGTTTTCCAACTTCCAACAAATTGTTGTGTTGTTGTGTGAAGTAGGGGGCCCTGGGGTGAATATTTAACATTGCATGGGCATGATTTCCGACAACGTGAAAGGGGACCAAACTTAAGAAAGAAAAAAAACCTAAAACAAAAATTGGGTTTGTAACTTGACATAATTTTACTTCAAACCATTTCAGCGGATTCAACAACCTATCTTGGGATCCGATTCCTTAGAGCATGAGCCATTTCAAAAATTCAAGATCTGCGGCCAGTAGTATTTCATAGGTATTTCTACAGAACCAGATCAGGATCTGGTTCAAATCTGCGTATTCAAGAATACTAAACCTTCCTATGCTGGATCTGGAAACTTAGGTTATCTCACTTCTGAAACCTTCTGACAACTCCCTATCCACGGTAGAAGCTCTGCCATCCATCAATGTGCTCTAGAAGGTTTTTTTTAATGTGCCACATGTTAAATTTTCAGTGCATGGTAATCATATTCCGCACTCACAATATTACTGCTATAACTAGCTAATTGAAAACTGTAATTAAATAAAAATTGAAACCTATAAATGCTTTAATCTACGAACACAATATCCTGAAAACATGAAAAACGAATACAAAAAAGGAGTACACTTAGCACTGAGACTCAAATTTACATCTTTGTTTCTAATCGACTATGAAAATAGTAATTTAATTTACTCTTGAACTGCTGATTGGGCCACCATCCAATCCTTTAATATACAAGGAGAAATAAAAGGTATAATTAATATGGTCACATGCACAATAATGTGCCAATTTAAAGTATCAAATCCTAGTTATAATGCACCTTCCTTTCATGGTTAGATGAGGCAAATGAAGTGTGCCTCTATTGGAGATGAACTAAGGCATGCAAGCATGCATCCTCCTAAAGTCTTGTACCCTAACTAACACTAATAATCCACATGTATGAGAACCTAATCTATCTAGGGAATTGTACCTTCTAACTAACTATGCATGGAAACAAGTAACTAATGAAAACTGAGAAATAGTACTACATTGCTAAATATGGAACAACATCTAAACTCGAAATGAAGTGAGGATGGTGCATGTGTGCTCTTTCCATGCATGCACCCTCTCTCTCTCCTCCATAAATGACCCTCCACTCTCATTTATCACTGTACAAAGCTGTTGAAGGAGGGCTTGTGATGAGCCCCGGAATTGGGTAACTTATTGGGCTCATTTTGCCTAACTTCTCTACATCAATCCACCATTTTTCATAGTTTATGCATGTTTTTTGAGTATATTTATGTTAGTTGAATGAATGAGAATAGTCACTTGACCAAGAAGGCTAACACGTGGTTATTGCGGAATTTTGGACAAATTTTGGACCAAGGCCAAGCAATTATGAGCCAGATGAGAGACAAGCATGAACGAACAAGGGTGAGGATTCGTAGGAAGGGTGTCTCCTGCATTAAATGGCCCCTTACTCGAATTCTCCACCCTCAGCTCGGAGTTCAGCAAGCCACCGAAAAGGATTCCCAAGGGCAGCCGAGCAGTTTTGTGTAAAGTGACTGATCACTCGCAGATTGAGTAGCCGAGCCCCTTGAGTTAAGGAGGGAGACCCTCGTAGTGCATAAATAGGAAGGCTTCCAGCCTTCGTAGGTTACTTTTTGAGCAGTTGTATTTTGCACTATAGTGCTGTTAGTTTTTCAGCTCATTTTGTAGCTTCTACTGTACAAATTTCTTTGTGACATGGTTATTTTTGAGTAATGAAAAGCAGTTTCATTTGGCCCCAGTTCGAAGATTTTTCTTAGAATCCTGTAGCTCTTGGGGATGGGCCCAACCCAAGTGCGAAGTCTTCCTTTGTGTACTGTTATTTTTTTTTAGTGTCTTTGCAAAATAATTTCTGTTAAGTAGATTAAAATATTGCTTGGTTACCTAGGTCATTGTTGTTGATTAAAAATGCTTTTCATGTTTAGATTGATTTGATAGGTTAATAACAGAGAAGATCTTCAGAAAAAGGCTATCAAGCACTCCTGATGTCACCTCTCCCTCCGTGGGCCCATGAGCTGGGACCAAGGTGTCATTGTCGCCACCAAAAACACCATCTTTGCTTCATCGTGCAATTATTAGTGTTAGATTCTCATTTGCAGAAGTTGATACCAGTTGTGGTTACATGCTCAGGTTCATGATTTCTTAGTTTGCACAGCTATTTCACATGATTTCGTTGCAAATAAACTTTTGTTCATTTTCTTTGCTGTTATTTAGGTCAGATTAGGTTAAAGTGGCTAGGTCCTTGGTTTTTTGAGTCTTTGTTTGTTCAGTTTGAGAAATAACTTGTAGAGCACCTGTAATACTTCTCTATCTAGTTGTACTCTATCAATCCCACTTGCTCCATCCTCTAACTCGAATTCTTGCCTTACATCTACCACATTCTCTCGCTTTGCCCTAATTTCCATATTTTTGTGCAACATTGCTCCACCCCTCCTTGAACAAATCCAACCATCCTCATCACTCCTCAGCTCCATCCACCAAGTCATGGACCTCCTCACACCCTTATCTCACCTCCATACGCACTCCTTCACCTTTCTTACTCCATCAACCCTCCAAAATTCTCTTTTCGGAACATCCTGTAGAAGCTACAGAACATCCTGTAGAAGCTACAATACATCCTGTAGAACCCCTGCAGACTTCCTGTAGAAGCTCACGAAAGCGGTTTCTTGATATATGAACATTGTGAAACTCTTTGGAAGGGTTCTAGGGACCCCTTAGGCCCTCTTCTAACCTTCCCAACCTCCTGCAAGAATTTCCTTTCACCAATCCACCTCTACACAGTCAAAAACAGTTAAAGCACATGCATAATAATTCTGCCAACTTACTCAAAAATACAAAAAGATGTTTCTTTTCAGATTTCACTTCAGAAGTAGCTTAGACAAATGCACTTAACCTTCCAAAGAATCAATGGCATCTTCTTCAGTAGCTTTCATCCTTTTTCTTGCATCAATAGGGCTAGTTGGTAAAACTAGGGTTTGCTAGGGTTTGCATTTCCTTTCAGCTTTCCAATTTCTTTCTGCAAGTAGGTGTTACACTAAAATTTGTCACCATGACTATCTGCAGTTAATATGGGTCCATCAATAGTCATATTATCCTCCTTGTCAAGCCTTATACCTTTGCTCTTCATGTCAAACTTCAACAAAGAGAGAAAGTCATTAAAAAACATGTTTATCTCTGGGTACGCAGGTTCTCTCTACCTTGCTTGCGTGTACGCATCCCAAGCTCATTGTACCTGCATACTTGTACGCTCTGTAAGCCAAGGGATGGGTGCGTACTCCTGTAAAGGTCAAAGGCACGAGTTTCATCTTAAAAAAGTTACTTGTGGTCACTTCTATAGCTTTCTAGAAGAGTGTTTGACGTGTATAGAGCGCCTCCAGATGGTTCATGCATCCCTATGATAGAGGAACTTATCCCATCAAGAGAGGAGCTACCCCATACAAAAGAGGGAGTATCCCATTGATGTTGGAACTGAATAACCTCTCTAGAATACTATAAATACAGGCATTGGGCCAAAGGAGGGGAGGTTGAAAGCTGAACATTCTAAAGGGTAAATGCTGCTGGAATTAGGACTTCCATTGTTGACTTGCAAGGAGAGATCACTATCTTTCCTTGTTGCCATATTGGGAGTGGGTGAGCTTGTCAAAGTAGAGGAAATCTCTTGTTGGACCCTGGGAGGAGCTTGCACAACACCAAGGCTCGGGTTGTAATGGTTCCTGATTATTTAATACAAATAAGTCCATTCTTCTAATTGATTTGTTAATGAATTATTTCATGTATTCTTTGGTCAATATGATAGATATGCTTTGTTTTATGATGAATATTCAGATGCTATGTAATCGTTTGCTTTGTTAGTGTATGAAGGTCTGAAAGTGAAGGAGGAGCTCATCTGGATCAGCAAGGCTGGACTGCTACAACAAGCGTTGGACCTAAGGTAAGATCGAAAACATTTGAATTCTCATAGAATAATGTGTGTTTAGAGAAGGATTGCTCTTATTTGGTTTGTTTGTCACTAGAGAGTCTTAGACTCCTAGGGAGGTTAGGTTTGTCTGCAAACATAACTCTTTCCGCATGACACAACCCTCTATACTAAAACTGACTTTTGACCACTAAGGTCAATGAAATTCACTCATTTAGCCACAACATGTGAATAAACCATCACATTGTTGGCTAAGTCCAGATGCTCCTGCATCAGTTCCTTAGTCTTTTTTAATATTTCTAGGTTGCAGTGCCTCATTTCCTTCAAGTTATCTTGCACCTACATCACATATTTTGTACCCACATTTCTAAAACCTACAAGTTGCACCCTTCATATACTTGGTCGTTTTCACTTCCATGTTGGTTATTAAATGAGTTTTGTTCACTTTTCATCTTGAGGGACGAAGTATGCTTACACTTAGTCACTCCTCATAATGTCTTACAGTGATGTGGGCCTCTCGCATTATCTTTTGTTCCAACATTAGTCTCATCCCACATGATCCTATACTTAGTAGTTTTAACAGTTGGTTTCTTTTCACATGCAGATGCAAGGGTGTTATAGACATTTTTGGGCACTTCAACCCCAATCACAAATTTCCATAAATTGAGGGCTCTTAAGTCCCTAAAAGGGTTGCTTCACTGCCTAAAAGAACAAGGTCAATTGATTAGATCATCTCCCAGAAGTTCTCCACTGAAAACTGCTCATAAATGGTCAAAACTGGACCATACTGAAAGCTCCATGCAGGGGGTGTGATGCATATCACCTTCCCAATGTATAGGGTGCGATGCATACTGTTTTTCTCCTCTGCTGTAGGGTGCGATGGTCGGAATGGACAAATGGCAGGGACCAAAATGCGAGGTGGAAGATCATGGAATCTTCCAGAAGCTTCCCCTCTGACACTTGCCACTCCATTTTCGACCAGGGATGAGTAAGAGATCTTCATTCTCCAATTGGAAGTAGGAACTATCAGAGAGAAGACACTAATCAAGATCCCAAAAGATGACTCACTTCTCTGTAATCATCTATATATGGATCCATCATCACAGAGATCCAGAGGTTGGAATTTTGTAATCAATAGAGAAGTGTTGTCAGTATTCTTGTGTACATTCACAGTGTTGGGTGATTTTTCTTTGCTTGAGGTGAAAGAAGGGCTTCTTAGCTGGAGGATGATGCTAGGTCAGATCTACTCATGGTTGTAATCATCTTGCTACATTTATCTGAATAAAGCTATTCTTATTTCCTTCCATATCCTAGTGTATTTGTTTATATGTGCTTGTATATGGTTAATGTACATCTGATCCTACATTATTTGTGAATTTAGATCCTTGTTTCTTGCATAGTAGTATGTTTTTGTGATTCTATAGGTCCCTTTTGAAGCTGAGCAGACAAAGAGCGAGCAGCAAAACTCTATCAAGAAGGAGAGGGAATCGAGCGCAAGACTCAGGTTGGCCCTCTTCGTTCTCCTCTCATCTATTTTCATAAAAGGAATCAACAGTAGACTTTGATTGTTTGTTTCTAAGATAGCCACACATCTTAGTGGGAATAGCAGCATTCATGTGGACACTATTCTCGTATAACAAAATGGCGACTCCACTGGGGAGCGACTAGATTACTTGTTAGCCTATCTATCCTTGTTTCTTTTATAAACATACAGATGGAGCCTGAAGTCAAGCCAGCTAGCCTTCGAACTGCATTCATCATATGAATGCAAAGTAGATCAATGCTGCTTCAGTCAATCTCTGGGTTTTTGTTTATAAATTAAACAATAGATCTACAAGCAATCTAATTGCCCTAAGTAGTGGCTTTAGTAACCT